>VSDK01025671.1:78100-96089 GCA_009767595.1 Symbiodinium kawagutii | reverse complement strand
AATTCAAATCGCTTGTGTTTCTTAAATCCCCGTAATTCAAATCGCTTGTGTTTCTTAAATATCCAGAATTCAAATCGCTTGTGTTTCTTAAATCCCCGTAATTCAAATCGCTTGATATCGCTTGTGTTTCTTAAATCCCCGTAATTCAAATCGCTTGTGTTTCTTAAATCCCCGGAATTCAAATCGCTTGTGTTTCTTAAATCCCCGGAATTCAAATCGCTTGTGTTTCTTAAATCCCCGTAATTCAAATCGCTTGTGTTTCTTAAATCCCCGGAATTCAAATCGCTTGTGTTTCTTAAATCCCCGTAATTCAAATCGCTTGTGTTTCTTAAATATCCAGAATTCAAATCGCTTGTGTTTCTTAAATCCCCGTAATTCAAATCGCTTGTGTTTCTTAAATCCCTGTAATTCAAATCGCTTGGGTTTCTTAAATCCCCGTAATTCAAATCGCTTGTGTTTCTTAAATCCCCGGAATTCAAATCGCTTGTGTTTCTTAAATCCCCAGCAGCAGCATACCTCTGCATATCATACTGCATCAGCTTCGACCCTTTGATCTTTCTCCACAAGCAATCACGTAAAGTCTTATCGGATTGTTGGTCGGCTGGTGATATGTTGTTCAGAATCTCCGTCCACTGATTCCAGAACCTATCAAGAAGGTGATCTCCGGGGTATGGCAAGTCGTGGATATGTGACACCGTGAACATCAATTGATCATGGTTTGCAGTCTTGAAACTCTCCAAGATGAGCGCAAGAATCTCCCGTCCTAACAGGAAGTCATTTTGTTTCGCTTTCTCCTGTGTCATGATGTTGAGCCTATCGACTACGTCCCTGGCTGCGTCACCTGCATTGACAATACACTGGTTCAGAGCAACCGCTAGCTTGGAGTCAATCGCAAACCTACGACCACCCGAATCAAACAACGTCTTCGAATTCGGTGTATCCTTGGTTGCCTCACCAATCCATCGTTTCCATACTTCGGGTTCAGTGTGATTGCCTGAAGCGATGATGATGATTCTTTGTATCACTTCACCTCTCCAACGTAGGAGACCATCAATCTTGGGCCATGCGGGAATGGATATCTTTTCCATCTCTTTCACTGGTATGACATTACCACCTAGCTCCTGATTGGTGACTTGATCACGTAGCTTCTGAGCGGCATCACGCTCTTCATTCAACATGTCATCCAACTGATCTTGCCAACCTTTTCTTAAATCGAGCTCCTCTCTGATTGTACTGTTCTTTCGTTGGAGCCGATTGATCTCATCATCGTTTTCTTCCTCTATCTCGGACTCCTTAACCTTCCATCTACACATCATCTCCGGTCAGGCAAATGTGGAGAATGCATTGGAGAATGCGGGTGTGTCCTTTGGAGTACCGAAGTGAGCTACCTCCGTCCCTACCACAGCCTTAGGGGACGAGGATGCTCGCTCCCCGTCGGTCTGGGCCTCGGCAAACCCTCAATGAGTTACATTGGACCGTGAGATCAATAGATTGGCGTAGACCATGAATCAGCGTATCCTTCATACACAACTGCTCATTGAGACTGGTAATCCTTTGTTCATGGACCAAATTGGGTGAGTGATCCCGGGACGCATCCTTCATTGCTTTCACGGCGGCCCTTAGCTTATCACGTTCGAGAGCGACAGCTTGTTCTGTCAACAATAGATCAGTTCTTTCTTCGACGCTCTATTGGAATTGTTCCTGACCTGCTAGGGCTTCATCACGGGAATGCGATATCACAGATTCCAAGTGTTGCATTTCATTGAAGGCTTGACGTCTCAGTGCTACTACCTCAACGTTTTGACTAGCCTCATGTAATGCGAGACTCTGCTGAGCTGAGACAACCTCTGCAGTCAACTCCATAAGCATGTTGTCCTTCGCCTCCATGTTCCTGGCCGTTAGGGCGCGCTGGATCTCTAGTCTCTCATCTCATTTCATTTCCTCTAATCAGTGGTACATCTCACTCACTTCGTGGGTGTTCGCCCTAGAAGCCCTCTCCTCTTCCGACATTATACGATAGTGGAGAGCCTCTTGATGGAGAATACGAATGGTGTTCATGGCCAACTGCTCAGTATGTTGAAACTGTTCCGACTGTCTCACATATGCACTCTGTGCCTCTTCACCTCTTCGAAAGATATGAGATGCAAGGTCTCCTAATTGCGATCTATGTCTCTCCAACATCTCAATCCTCGTGGTAGTGCCTGAATCTTCTTGAATCATACGCTCCATCCATGGGGTGTAATACGATACCATATTGTCTACTTCTGAATGAACCATTTGTTGGAATGCTACAGATTGATGATACGCTTGCTGTTCATTGTACATGGCGACCTCCTCTGCTCTCAATGCCTTCGAGTTAGCCACGGCAAGCTCCGACCCCAGACGATGCGATGCATCAGTCTGTCGACGTGCTGCCTCGTTTGCTCTTGCCAATTGAGCACGGAGTTCACGTACGT
The DNA here is from genome assembly GCA_009767595.1 of Symbiodinium kawagutii. Taxonomy (NCBI): domain Eukaryota; class Dinophyceae; order Suessiales; family Symbiodiniaceae; genus Symbiodinium; species Symbiodinium kawagutii. The sequence continues at coordinate 93,633 of VSDK01025671.1, read as the reverse complement.
CTCTGGCCGAAGCAGATCTTGACCTCTCCCTTCGTGATCCATCTGTGACTTCTCCAGAAGCTCGTCCTCTGCTACCGGATGCAGACACACCAGCACGCTGCCATGACGTTGAATCCTCTGTCTGTCCATCCATGATAGCTGGAATGGAACCATCGGAATTCATACCTGGACTAGACCGGTTGGAACCTTCCATGCCGGGTGCTGCAGGATTCGATGCGAATGAAAATGTCCCAGTGCTGGACATGCAACGCTCGTAGCTCTCCAGAGTGCTACGGCTGATAACCTATGAATCGCCAGACGTATGACCACAATGGGGTCATACCTACCGCGATCAGGTAGATGGTTAGTAAGTCTCAATCACTCAGTGCAGCGAGCAGCGGCAATTGCGGCAGCCAACCTTTTCAATGCATCTACTTTGGGCGTCTTGAGCCAAAGTAAAGTCGGTTCACATCATCATGAATGATGAGTGCTGTACTATGTATGTTGTGGCATGTTCCTACCACACACCCACTCGCCAAAAATGAAAGTCTACATGTACATGAATTACATGCACATGTTTGGGCTCAAGAATCGAGAGCAGTCGTGAGCAGGGAGGGAAGAATCGAGAGCAGTCGTGAGCAGGGAGGGGAGTGGGGAGGGGTGAAGAGGGGCAGTAGCGTCCTATTCAAGGATTCTTCCTGGCTAGCAGGAGCTCTTTTCTCTCAGGCCAAGTGATGTGTCAGATGTAGCAGATAACGCATATAGAGGGTGCTCTCCACTCATGCTATATGTCAATGGCATCAACAGTCCAAAAACAAAAACAAGGGGTGTTCTTCCCTTTGATTGATTTATTCGATTATTTGTGACAATGCTAAAGAAAGGGCAATTTGATGACAGGTCACAAATGTTCAAAGAACGAGAACTCAGAGCGTTCCTTGCTACGACACCCCGGGGGTACGCCTGGTAACAAACCTCAGGTTCCAAAGCGTCGCAACCCAAGTGCAGTGCAGAACGACTTTGCAAATTGACAATCAGAACGCCCTGGTCCTACTCTACGAAACTGACGGAGCAACCAGGGCTGACTAAATCCTTCTTAAACAGGATGAATGCAGAAGGATTAAGAAGTGAATGCAGTCTGAAGTTGTTGAAACAGATCGGTTCACTTCAACCTGTTCTGCAACATGTCATTGACAAGTCCTCCGGAGTTGCTGTATGGGGACCATCCGAAGGATGAAAACCCTACCGATGTGCGGGCGCTGATCATCCAAAGGATGCTCATGGCCCGGTGGTGTCAAGATTTGAGAGGTGTCAATGACCAATACTTAAGATCCCAAGTTGGGAACTTATAATGTGTCTCCAACATGATTGGAACCTATAATTCACACTGCAGTAAATTTGATGTTCTTCACGTCTTGGTAAAAGGTTCTCTGCAAACTCTCGGGCTGAGCAGCTGTGCCTCGGATTTTTCAAACAAAGCTCCAGAGGCACATTGATAGCTTGCAAGCTACTGCAGTGTTAGAGACTGCATTTTTCTAAGTTTGTTTATCATTTACTTAGAAAAATTGGTTTGATAAGCAAACTACTGCTACAATTTCCGGGAGAGGCTGTAAACAGAAAATGGTTTATTTCGGAAGTCACTGGGAAACAGCGAAAAAGGGAGGAAAATGAAAAAAATAAACAACTGCACAACCGTTAAACCGTTGCGAACAAATGAGCGCCCTCCATGCGAACGTCTGGGGTCCTGAAAGTTCATCCTTGTCAGGCTGAAAAGCTTGTGCTTCCGACACAACGCATGACCAAATTTCGCGGTCAACGGCAACCAGCCACAGAAATCACTGATAAATCACTACTGAAGTCTTCAGTGGGAAAGGGAAAATGATAGATATCACGTGGAAAACATGCATCATGATAGAGATTTCCGTCGTGCACAATGCACACGGGCAACATGACGACCAATGATGCCACTGATATGACACTTTCAATTGAGTAAATGTCAATGCTTTAATGCGATTCTTTCCATTCTTTTCATGTTCAATTCCGGATTCTTTCGATGGTGTCCCCTCCATGGACACATCATCTGAACTGCACCTGATCGCAGAAACGAAAGGAGAAGGATCACATTGTTAGGACAACAAAGCACCAACGCATGTCCCACACTAATGCCCAAGTCACTGCCACTACCTGCTCTGATTTCACTGAATTCAAATGGAAAATTGGGATCCTTGGCCACAAAAACTGAAATCAATGCATGGCCCCAAGCAAAACCCATTGCAAACAGTGGCTGATTACTGAGAAAAATCGGCAGTTCACAAAATTCAGCTGATTGCTTCAACAGTTCAACGGTTCGACGGGTTGCACTTCCCAACATCATTGGCCGCGCGAACTCAGTGGCGTCAAGCCTTGCTGCACCACCACATTTTCATCTGCGCCAGGGAAACGGTACCCCTCAACAAGTCCCAAGGCCAAGAAACCAACGGTGCTCAAGAAAAACAAAGGGGACTTTGAGCTGAGAGGAAAAGGAGCCAAGAATGACAAATCGCAGCTACCCTTTGAGTCAAGATCGCAGCTCGCGGTAGATAGAATAGAGGCAGCTCGCTGTAAGTAAGCAAGATAGAGGCAGATAGATAGATAGACAAATAGATAGATAGATGGATGGACAATACATGGATATAGTAATCCTTAAGTAGATAGAATATGGTACGAATCCAATCCTGAATTTTAAGTAAAGAAAAAAATAGATAGAATATCTCAAAAACCCTCAGTTTTTTTGTTTTACAGTAGAAAACCGGATTTAGACGCATGTACCACAAAAAATTGAAATTGTTGAAAGAATGAAAAATAGATAGAATAAAAAATAGATAGAATATCAGGACATGGCGGGTTACAGTTAAATTTGTGCGGCTCATATTTGTGGACACTTGAACCTACATAGAAAGGAGCACCTACACAGGAGGCGCCACGAAGTTTGGTATGGGCACACAGCATCAGCTGCTTAAAGATGGTCAACTGTGGGAAATCAAACGCACTTACCCCAAGAATGTCATTTTTTTCCTGTGCTAGGATGTCTTTGAAGGATTGCGATTTGAAGAGATTTGGGTCTGCCCAACAACAAGCTCAAAATGAGCTCACAAACAATGAAATGCCTTGAAACTTGAAATTGGCCATGTAGAGCCCAAAACCCGATATTCTATCTACTCTTCCCTGTGAGGGCGTGGGTGCAGAAGCCATCAAAATCACAAGAACTGGATGCATACTGTATCACTGAGCCAGCAAGATTTTACACCCCTATCAAGTTTCGCAACATGATATTTCTTTTGCTGTGGTTTGTTTCGACAAGTGCGTTCTTACGGGATTAGGGGCTACCCGACAACTGGCTTGATATGAGCTCACCAATAGTGAAATACCTCAATGTGAGCCATGTGCAGCCAAAATCTCGATATTGTAAGTAATTTTCTGTGCGAGAGCACGGGTGCAGAAACCAGCAAAGTTGGGTCTAAATTGTATAGATCAGCCGGTGTCAAGTTCATAAAGATTTCAAGAGCTGCGAAAATTCAAACACATTTCATACACATATTTGTTTCCAAATGGCTTTATGATTTGTTTAGAGGATTGCGTATGAAAGCGATTGGGGACAGTCTCCCCAACAACAAGCTCAAAATGAAACCACAAAACAGTGAAATGCCTTGAAATTAGCCATGTACAGTCCAAAACCCGATATTCTATCTCCTCTTCCCCGTGAGGGTACAGTTGCAAAAGCTATCAAAACCACAGAAATTTGATGCGTATTGTATCGATCAGCCAACAACATTGCACAAAACCATCACGTTGCCGCACTGATATTTCCTTTACTGCGATTTGTTTCGAAAAAGCGCGTTCTTACGGGATTAGTCTGCCCTACCCAACAACTGCCTTGATAGGAGCTCACCAATAGTAAAATACCCCGATATGGGCCTGTGGATTTCTGAATTGCCACGCATGGATTGACACCTCTCGAACTGCCGTGCGCAGTGGATCACCTTTAGGCTCAGCTGGGCCTTGCGACTTGGGGGATTAGTCGTAGAAAAGGTGCGAGTTGTTTTGAGCCGCTGCCACTGCGATCTGCAGGGCCATATACATGCGCAGCCAAATGTCGAATATTTTGTCATTGTATAGAGCAGTCGGTGTGGGGCTGATAAAGGTCTCAAAAGCTTCAAAACTTCAGAAGCGTTTGATAAACATTTTCTTCCAAATGGCATTTTCTTTATGATTTGTTAAGAGGATTGCGTATGAAAGCGATTGGGGACAGTCTCCCCAACAACAAGCTCAAAATGAGCTCACAAACAATGAAATGCCTTGAAACTTGAAATTGGCCATGTACAGCCCAAAACCCGATATTCTATCTGCTCTTCCCTGTGAGGGCGTGGGTGCAGAAGCCATCAAAGTCACAAGAACTGGATGCATAATACTGCATTGACCAGGCAGTGTGGAGTTCATAAAGGTCTGAAAAGTTTCAATTAAGAATGCTGTTTCATCCCATCCAACTTTACCTAGTGATATTGTCTTTGCTGAGATTTGAATTGAAAAATTGCCTTTTTAAGGGGATGGGGGAGGGTCTACGCAACAACTGGCTTAATATGAATTTGGAAACAATGGAGAATGCAACCTATCAGAATTCCGTGCCGGAATATTCTATCTACTCCTCCAAACCCAAGATACTTGTACCATATTCTATCTATTGTTTTCGGATCGTCTAAATATTCTATCTACTCCAATTTTGGATTTGCTACTTACCCTCAGCTTGGGCCCTAACATGTTGAAGCTTCTTGAGCTTCACGAGTTTGAGGACGATTCTCCTCCAATTAGGAAGTGTAACACGCCTAGCTGAAGGGAGCTTACACTTGCACATACAACGCTGGGTATCAGAACCGCAGCTCCGCTACCATGAACGAAATATTTGGGTTCTTAAATCTTGTGACTTATGACTGTCAAATCACTCACAGCACAGCCACGCACTTTTCAAGACCACTGACAAGTGAAAGCTGTAAAATTAGCCGGAGCCAAACAGGGCATGTATGTACATCATATGATACACTCACAACTGTACACACATCTGGTCACAAATACATCTCGTTACATCATATATTGCAAATCCATTTCTCACAACACCACATCTCAGAAGTTGATTTTGTGTGGCCGGCGCAGTATTTGGTGCATGTGGAGCTATTATGTGGTTGCTCTCCACAATGGTAGGGCTCGGCGAGGTGATGAAGAAACTTAATTTTGTGACAGGTGTAATACTTTGAGCACGTCTGTGCTGTTAGGTTGCACGAGTTGGTTTTGTTGTTGTTGTTGTTGTTGTTGTTGTTGTTGTTGTTGTCGCTGTTGTGGCTTTGTTCTTCTTTTGCGGCTGATGTTCTTGTGGTGATTTTGTGCTGGTGATTCTGTCGTGGTTGTGATTTGTCGCCTGCTTTTGTTATGCTGGAAAAATTGTGGTGATTTATTTGTCCTGGTGAGTTGCGTTTGTTGCGCTAGTGTTTTTGTTACAATTTTCGTTCACCAACACATGACTATTTGGTCTTGCAACCCATGGCTTGCTCTACGCAAGTTTCAATCACCAAATAAGAAGTGAAATGATCTCTGAACCACAACAATCGCAGCAACGACGACCATCCTAAATGCCCCAGAAAAGTTAGAACCAAAAATCACCAGAACATACATCACAAAGAAGAACAAAGGCAGGGAAAAACAGTGAGCATCTTAATCAAAACAGGCAACATACAACATGACTTGTCCGAGCTTTTTGTAAAAAATCAAATTGTATACCGATTCCCATGTAGCCACCGAAAGCAGCTCTGACCCCAACCCTATTTAAGCAACAAGGAACATCCCTCTTGTAGCACTCAAGAGCGACCAATGACCATGATCAGCTTCTGAAGAGAAACCTTTGGTGTCCGATGCTGCGATGCGTCCTCTCTCATCCGAAGAATGAGATCGGCATCTGCTCAGTGGCAGGGTGCAAATCAACATCCACAGGATGCGATCAGCAGCCCTAAACATCAACACAAACAAAGTTTCAACAAACATCTCTTGACACCAGCATTTGACCCATCTCTTGAGTAAGCGGAAAAAACTAACCTACATACATCGCACACATTGCCTCCACAGCTGTTCCCAACACCGCCTGCAGATTGGGGCAAGGACACAAAGGTCACAAGGGTCGGAACTCAAAGAAGGTCACAGAATTCGTGGCAAAAGGATCTGTTTGGGAAGAAGGCGCCCCACAAAAGCGGTGAAAACAACGCGCTTTTCTGAGAGTTGTTGACCTCAGACGAGGAGACCTGGGATAGACGAGATTCACGTCGTTGAAAGTTGAGCAATACGACCAACACGATAAGGCAAATGACAGTGATGAGGTGACAAAAACAAAACACTTAAGATAGATAAACCACACAACCTAGATAGAATAGAAAAGATCGAACAATAATAAATATGCATGTAGATAAATTGGTGCACAAATCGATGGAGAGAGAGAGAGAGAAGAGATAAAGAGAGACAGAGAGAGATAGAAAGATAGAGCGATAAGAACATAACTCGATATAGATGCATACATCGATAGTCGGGAATGTCTGCAACATGTTCGGAAAATGTTTTTCACTAAAGTGAGGCCACCATGTATTTTTCAGCAGCAGTTCTACGATCGTGTTGGAATCGATGCATTTCGCTTCTCTGCAAGTCGAAACTTGCCAATGTATTGGGAGGGCCCGGCTGCAGCTGCAGTGGTCATGGCCTTGGGAAAGAAACATTCAAACCATTTGCTGTTTCTAATCCGCAGATTGCAGGGGAAAGTTTCGAACATAGCAATAGGTCCATGGTTTCAACCCCAAGAGGGCAAGGCGTTTGGCGGGTTGGCAGGCAACATTGACATGTTTTTTGGGTAGGAAAGACGGCCTCTTTGGAATGCCAAAAAAAAGGAAACGCCGATGTTGTCTCAACTACCGCGTTCCACACGGGGAGACTTGTCGCAAGAACACCGCGTTCTCTCCGTTGTTGACCGTGTTTTCCTTGCGCCCAGCTTTGTTTGGCAAACACATCACGTTCAAACGTCATTGCCAACGCATGCGCCCTTGCAAAGCCCCGGTAGGGTCGCCACTGCTTCGTTGAAAAAACACAACAAAATTTGGCGAAAAGGCGGCAAATCCCGATCCATCCCCATCCATGCTCCTCCGGTTCTGTGTCGCCTCCGGTTCTGTGTCGCCCGAACATTTGTTTGTTTTGTTCGTTTGGGAAAAATCATCTACAACCCCATGCAAGTTGCATTTGTTTAAAATCATATATGACATTGAAGTGGCCGTTTCGTCTCGTCCTTTGCTGCGTTCTGCTTCTCAGATTGTCGTTTTTCGAGGCGACTTTGAGCATTGCCGTCCAAATGCGTTGGCCAAGGGACAATGTAAAGCGCCGAAAGCGTTTTGGGAGTTGCTGTAGCATGGCACAACAATTCCGACGACAGCACAGGAACAACGACCTGCAAAAGAAACAGACACAACGACCGTGTGAAACCCGCCAAGGAGAGACCTTCAGGCCGTGGATACGTTGCTGGACATAACGATCTAACAAAATGGACATAGGAAAACCAATAACAAATCAAAATAAAAGAGGAAAAAGTAGAAACTGCTTCTATTTCAAATAAAAGAATAGAATATATAGAATATGTGGAGTAAACTGTGACAAAGATTAGATCTGCAGCTGTGAGGGTGTGAAAATCTAGATCTGCAGATGTGAGGGTGTGAAGATCTAGATCTGCAGATGTGAGGGTGGGAAGATCTAGATCTGCAGATGTGAGGGTGGGAAGATCTAGATCTGCAGATGTGAGGGTGGGAAGATCTAGATCTGCAGATGTGAGGGTGGGAAGATCTAGATCTGCAGATGTGAGGGTGGGAAGATCTAGATCTGCAGATGTGAGGGTGGGAAGATCTAGATCTGCAGATGTGAGGGTGGGAAGATCTAGATCTGCAGATGTGAGGGTGGGAAGATCTAGATCTGCAGATGTGAGGGTGGGAAGATCTAGATCTGCAGATGTGAGGGTGGGAAGATCTAGATCTGCAGATGTGAGGGTGGGAAGATCTAGATCTGCAGATGTGAGGGTGGGAAGATCTAGATCTGCAGATGTGAGGGTGGGAAGATCTAGATCTGCAGATGTGAGGGTGGGAAGATCTAGATCTGCAGATGTGAGGGTGGGAAGATCTAGATCTGCAGATGTGAGGGTGGGAAGATCTAGATCTGCAGATGTGAGGGTGGGAAGATCTAGATCTGCAGATGTGAGGGTGGGAAGATCTAGATCTGCAGATGTGAGGGTGGGAAGATCTAGATCTGCAGATGTGAGGGTGGGAAGATCTAGATCTGCAGATGTGAGGGTGGGAAGATCTAGATCTGCAGATGTGAGGGTGGGAAGATCTAGATCTGCAGATGTGAGGGTGGGAAGATCTAGATCTGCAGATGTGAGGGTGGGAAGATCTAGATCTGCAGATGTGAGGGTGGGAAGATCTAGATCTGCAGATGTGAGGGTGGGAAGATCTAGATCTGCAGATGTGAGGGTGGGAAGATCTAGATCTGCAGATGTGAGGGTGGGAAGATCTAGATCTGCAGATGTGAGGGTGGGAAGATCTAGATCTGCAGATGTGAGGGTGGGAAGATCTAGATCTGCAGATGTGAGGGTGGGAAGATCTAGATCTGCAGATGTGAGGGTGGGAAGATCTAGATCTGCAGATGTGAGGGTGGGAAGATCTAGATCTGCAGATGTGAGGGTGGGAAGATCTAGATCTGCAGATGTGAGGGTGGGAAGATCTAGATCTGCAGATGTGAGGGTGGGAAGATCTAGATCTGCAGATGTGAGGGTGGGAAGATCTAGATCTGCAGATGTGAGGGTGGGAAGATCTAGATCTGCAGATGTGAGGGTGGGAAGATCTAGATCTGCAGATGTGAGGGTGGGAAGATCTAGATCTGCAGATGTGAGGGTGGGAAGATCTAGATCTGCAGATGTGAGGGTGGGAAGATCTAGATCTGCAGATGTGAGGGTGGGAAGATCTAGATCTGCAGATGTGAGGGTGGGAAGATCTAGATCTGCAGATGTGAGGGTGGGAAGATCTAGATCTGCAGATGTGAGGGTGGGAAGATCTAGATCTGCAGATGTGAGGGTGGGAAGATCTAGATCTGCAGATGTGAGGGTGGGAAGATCTAGATCTGCAGATGTGAGGGTGGGAAGATCTAGATCTGCAGATGTGAGGGTGGGAAGATCTAGATCTGCAGATGTGAGGGTGGGAAGATCTAGATCTGCAGATGTGAGGGTGGGAAGATCTAGATCTGCAGATGTGAGGGTGGGAAGATCTAGATCTGCAGATGTGAGGGTGGGAAGATCTAGATCTGCAGATGTGAGGGTGGGAAGATCTAGATCTGCAGATGTGAGGGTGGGAAGATCTAGATCTGCAGATGTGAGGGTGGGAAGATCTAGATCTGCAGATGTGAGGGTGGGAAGATCTAGATCTGCAGATGTGAGGGTGGGAAGATCTAGATCTGCAGATGTGAGGGTGGGAAGATCTAGATCTGCAGATGTGAGGGTGGGAAGATCTAGATCTGCAGATGTGAGGGTGGGAAGATCTAGATCTGCAGATGTGAGGGTGGGAAGATCTAGATCTGCAGATGTGAGGGTGGGAAGATCTAGATCTGCAGATGTGAGGGTGGGAAGATCTAGATCTGCAGATGTGAGGGTGGGAAGATCTAGATCTGCAGATGTGAGGGTGGGAAGATCTAGATCTGCAGATGTGAGGGTGGGAAGATCTAGATCTGCAGATGTGAGGGTGGGAAGATCTAGATCTGCAGATGTGAGGGTGGGAAGATCTAGATCTGCAGATGTGAGGGTGGGAAGATCTAGATCTGCAGATGTGAGGGTGGGAAGATCTAGATCTGCAGATGTGAGGGTGGGAAGATCTAGATCTGCAGATGTGAGGGTGGGAAGATCTAGATCTGCAGATGTGAGGGTGGGAAGATCTAGATCTGCAGATGTGAGGGTGGGAAGATCTAGATCTGCAGATGTGAGGGTGGGAAGATCTAGATCTGCAGATGTGAGGGTGGGAAGATCTAGATCTGCAGATGTGAGGGTGGGAAGATCTAGATCTGCAGATGTGAGGGTGGGAAGATCTAGATCTGCAGATGTGAGGGTGTGAAGATCTAGATCTGCAGATGTGATGATGCGGGGATGTTTATATACTGCTGCTTTTTTTTTTCGAAGAACCCTTCGCATGCGTTCTTGGAAAAAAACTTGTAGGCATCAGAAAGAAAACACATTGTACTGGTGCCATTTCCTTCTACGTGTGCAGGATTCTGTCCAGGTACGGCCCTCCTGGAATCAAGAAAATAACATACTTCAACCACAAGCAAAACAAAAGATTTGAGGGTTGATTTCAGGATTTGTGGTTACAGGTTTGAATTTCGAGTTTCTGGTTTCAAAATGTTTTCAGGCTGATTTTAAGGTTTTTGGATATAGGGTTGTTTTGGGGGTAGATTGTTTTTCGGGTTGGTTTTAAAGTTTCTGGAAGGTTTATGGTTTTAGGGTTGGTTTGGGGGTTGATGGTTTTAGGAATGAGTTTAGGGTTTATAGTTTTAGCGCTTGTGATGTTAGGTTGGTTTTGGGGTTTGTGGCCTTGGGGTTGAGTTTAGGGTTTGTGCCTTTAGGGTTGGGTTAAGGGTTTATGGCTTTAAAATGTTCAGGGCTGGTTTTAGAGTATAAGCTTTCAGGGTTGATGCTTGCTTGGGTTTCGGTTTTTAAGGTTCATGTTAAGAATCTCTTGTTTCGGGTTGTTTGTTCAGGCTGCAGGGCTGATTTTAGGGCTGATTCTAAAATTTATTTTTAGGGTTGATTTTAAGGTTTCTCGCTTTTGGATTGGTTTTAGAGTTTCTGATTTTAGGTTTGATTTTAGGGTTCCTTCCTTCTTTCTTTCCTTCCTTCCATCCTTCCCTCCCTCCCTCCCTTCCTGCTGCCCTCGTATTAAATATATGTTTATTTTTTGATGCTTCTATCTTGTTTTCTTTGATGCTGATATGGTTTTTTTGATGCATCTCCCCTACGACTACCCTGCTACTCCTCCTCCTCCAATCACTACTCCTGCTACTACAACTTTACCCCTTCTACCACCACCCACGACCACCACCACCACCACCACCACCACCACCACTACTACTACTACTACGACTACGACTACGACTACGACTACGACTACGACTACGACTACTACTACTACTACTACTAGTACCACTACTACTACTGCTACTACTACTACAGAAAGGGAACGCCTTTTGTTCAACCTTGGAATCTTTTTTTCTGACAGCAAGCCTTTTAATTGACATTGAATCCTGCTTTTCTGAAATTGGGTCATTGGCCGGTACAAACACAGGGCATGAAGAGCACTTGCAAACAGAGAGTGAGGCAGACAAAGAGAGAAAGAGAGAGAGAGAGAGATACAAAGACATGATTAGTATACAGGAAGTATGTAGGTAGTATATGACTAGTATGTCGGAAAGGTATGGGAAGTACATGACTGGTACATAGGAAGTTTGTAAGTAGTATATGTCGTACACGACTACTATTTGAGGAGTATGTAGGTAGCATATGACTAGTATCTAGGGAATATCTGAGTGGTAAATGATTAGTATAAAGGGAGTCTGCATACAGGTAGTAACAAACAGCATGTAAGGAATGAATGAGTCACATATGACTAGTATACAGGGAGCATGTCTGTTGTATATGCCTAGTATGTAGGGAATATATGAGTTACATATGACTAGTATATAGAGAGTATGTAGATAGTATCTGACTAGCATGTAGCAAAAAATGAATAGTACATGAGTAGTACATAGGAAGTATGTAGGTAGTACATGAAAAGTAGGTAAGGAATAAATAAGTATATTAGGACTAGCCCATATGGAGTATGTCGGCACTATATGACAGGTACGTAGGAAAAAAATGAATATCATATGACTTGTATATAGGGAGTATGTAGGTAGTATATGACTAGTATGTGGGGAATATATGAGTGGTAAATGACAAGTATAAAGGGAGTCTGCATACTGGTAGTACAAAACAGAATGTAAGGAATGAATGAGTCACATATGACTAGTATATAGGGAGCATGTATGTTGTATATGACAAGTATGTAGGGAATATATGAGTCGCATATGACTAGTATATAGAGAGTATGTAGATAGTATTTGACTTGGACGTAGGAAAAAATGAATAGTACATGACTAGTACATGGGAAGTATGTAGGTAGTATATGAGAAGTAGGTAGGGAATAAATAGGTACATTAGGGAGTATGCAGGCACTATATGACAGGTACGTAGGAAACAAATGAATATCATATGACTTGTACATAGGGAGTATGTAGGCAGTACTTGACTAGTATGTAGGGAAAATGTGAGTATTTTATGACTGCTATACGGGGAGTATGTAGGTTGTATTTGACTAGTAAGTGGGGAAAATGAATAGTAGATGAATTGTATATAGGAAGTATGTAGGTAGTATATGACTAGCATGTTGGGAAAATATGACTCGTATATGCCAAGTCTATAGGAAGTATGTAGGTAGAATGCGACTAGTAAGTCAGAAATGTATGAGTCGTATATTACTTGTATATAGGGAGTATGCAGGCAGTAAATGACTAGCATGTAGGTAATATACGAGAAATCTATGACTACTATATGGGGAGTATGCAGGCAGTATATGACAAGCACGTAGGGAATAAAGAAGTCATACATGATTTGTAAATAGGGAGTATGTAGGTAGTAACTGAGTAGTAAATTGGGTGTATGTAGGTTGTGAATGAATAGTATCTAGGTATGTAACGAATATATGAGTCGCATGCGCCTAGCCTATAGGCAGTATGTAGGTAGAATATGACTAGTATGTAGAGAATACAGGAATAGTAAATGCCTAGTAATTATAGGCATTGTGAAGTAGTATATGACTAGTATGCAGGTAATACATGAACAGTAAATGACTAGTATATATAAAGTATGTAGATAGAATAGGCCTAGTATGTAGGGAATGTATGAGATATCTATGACTAATATATATAGAGAGCATTTAGGTTGTAAATGACTAGTATGCCGTGAAAATTGGAGTAGCACATGACTAGCACATGGGACTTTGTAGGTTGTATATGACTAGTACTTAGGGAATACATGGGTCGTATGGGAGTATGTAGGTAGTATGCGACTACTATGAAGTGAATGTATGAGAAGTACATGAGGAGTACATGGAGACTATCTACCTGAAAAAGGACTCGCACGAAGGGAATGTAAGACTCGTATATAACTAGTAGATAGTAGATAGGAAGTATGTAGGGAATAATATATGCGTCGTATATGACTAGTATATACGAAGCATGTATGTAGTATGTGACTAGTATGTAGGGAATACATTGGTCGTATGACTAGTATATACGGAGCATGTAGGTAGTCTATGGTGTAGGGAATTTATGATTAGTACATGACTAGTAAATAGGAATTATGTAGGTAGAATAGGGCTAGTATGTAGGGAATATATGAGTAGTCTCTGACGAGTATCTAGGCAGTAGGTAGGTAGTATATGACTAGTCGAAGGAAGTTTGGAAGTTCAAACGTCCGACATATTGAAAGTTGCGAAATCAGTCAGTCAAATCAGAGAGACAGTTTCTCATGTGCGAAATGAACAAATAGAGCCTGCAGGAAATGCTGTGTTTTACAAGGTTTCGTGACCTCGGATGGGTCAGAAGGTCACCTCTGTAAAACGGCGGGTCCGGAGGTCACTTAGGATTTTTTTGCTAGGGCGTCCGAAAGGTTTGCCCGACCCCGTGCCCACAGCTTCGCTTTGGGCCGCGGCTTTGTGGCCACCAGCTCGTTCGCATGGCGGCTTGCACAAACAGGTGAAAACTGAGCCGTCACTTAGGACATGGATCGACAAAAATTGCACCTCGCCTAGGCGAAACGCGCATTTGGAAGTGGAAACCGTAAAAAACTGACGTTGTAAGCACATTTTGGAAGATGCGACGTCACCAAAAAATACATCACCAATCAATTACATAACCGACCATTAACATCACCAATCAACCACATCATCAATCAATTCAAAAACGAATCAGTAACATTACCAACCAATTACATCAGCAATCAATGACATCACCAATCAACTACATTGCCAATCAACTACATCTCCAACCAGTTACATCACCAATGAACTACGTCACCAATCAATAACACAACCAATCAATCACATCACCAGCAAATTACATCACCAATCAACCACATCACCAATCATTAACATTACCAATCAATCACATTACCAATGATAAACAACACCAACCATTAACATCACCAATCAACTACATCGCCAATCAATTACATAACCAATCAACGACAGCACCAGAATCAAAAAATGCCAGAGACACAACATCACCAGAAACAAAAAACACCAGAGACACAAAATTACCAGAGACAAAAAACCACTAGAGACCAAAAAAAGCCAGAGACACAAAATCAGCAGAGACACAAAATCAGCAAAGACAAAAAAACACCAGAGACAAAAAACACCAGAGACACAAAATCACCAGAAACAAAAAATCACCAAAGACAAAAAACAACACGCACACAAAATCACCAGAGACACAAAAATCCCCAGAGACAAAATCATCAAAGGCAAAAACAACCATAGACATTCATCCCCAGAGACAAAGACCACCAGAGACAAAAAGCACCAGAAAAAACACCAGAAGAGCGAAAACACTACATCATCATCACTTTCAACCATCGTCCACACCATCACTTTTCTTATATGCTATCCCTTTTTTTGGAAACTTCCACCACCGCCTTGCGCAGTCACTATGTTTCGTGAATTCTATGAACAGTACATGACTAGTAAATAGGAGGTATGTAGGTAGTAAATGACTGGTGCGTAAGGAATACGTTAGTCGTATATGACTAGTATGTGGGGAGCATGTAGGTAGTATATGACTAGTATGTGGGTAATATTTCACTCGTATAGAACTAGTACATGCGGAGTACGTAGGTTGGATAACACAAGTACAAAGGGAATACATGAGGAGTACATCACTAGTATAACGGAAGTATGTAGGTAGTATATGACTAGTATGTAGGGAATACATGGGTCTTATGACTAGTACATACGGAGCATCTAGGTAGTCTATGGCTAGTGTGTAGGAAATTTATGAGTAGTCCATGACTAGTATGTAGGAAGTACGTAGGTAGAAAAGGACTAGTATTTAGGGAATATATGAATAATCTATGACTAGTCATAGGAAGTATGTAGGTAGAATAGGGCTAGTATGTAAGGAACATATGAGTAATCTATGACTGGTATATAGGCAGTATGTAGGTAGTATTGAACTGGTATGCAAATTTTATGAAAAGTGCATGACTACTTTTTAGGAAGTGTGAAGCTAGTTCCATGACTAGTATGTAGGAAATACATGGGTCGTATATGACTAATACACACGGAGCATGTAGGTAGTCTATGGCTAGTGTGTAGGGA
>VSDK01025671.1:57248-69639 GCA_009767595.1 Symbiodinium kawagutii | reverse complement strand
TTCCTTCCTTCCTTCCTTCCTTCCTTCCTTCCTTCCCTCCGTGGACTGTTATCTTTTTGATGGGGGAAATTATTTTTTGATGACTTAAATTATTTTTGGATGATTTAAGTTATTTTTTGATGAAAATTAAATTATTTTTTGATAGTCCTCCCCTAGTATGTAGGGATTAAATGAGTAGTACATGACTAGTATATGAGGACTATGTAGGCTGTAAATACAAGAAGTATGTAGGTAGTATATGACTGGTATGTAGGGATTAAATGAGTAGTACATGACTAGTATATGGGGAGTATGTAGGTAGCATATAGAAGAAGTATGTAGGTAGTATATGGATAATATGCAGGGAATAAATGAGTAGTACATGACTAGTATATGGGGAGTATGTAGGTAGCATATAGAAGAAGTATGTAGGTAGTATATGGATAATATGCAGGGAATAAATGAGTAGTACATGACTAGTATTAGGGACTTTGTAGGTTGTAAATAAAAGAAGTATGTAGGTAGTATATGGCTAGCATGTAGGGATTAAATGAGTAGTGCATGACTAGTATATGGGGAGTATGTAGGTAGCATATAAAAGAAATATGTAGTTAGTATATGGCTAGTATGTCGGGAATATATGAGTGGTACATGACTAGTATATGGGACTATGTAGGTTGTACATAGAAGAAGTATGTAGGTAGTATACGGCTAGTATGTAGGGATTAAATGAGTAGTACATAACTAGTACATGGGACTATGTAGGTTGTATATAGAAGAAGTGTGTAGGTAGTCAAAGGAAGTTTAGTTACGAAGTGCGGAACTTCCGTGTTACGAAGATTTGAAAAGATCTCAAAAGAAATAGATCTCAAAAGGAATAGATCTCAAAAGAAATACATCTCAAAAGAAATAGATCTCAAAACAAATAGATCTCAAAAGAAATACATCTCAAAAGAAATACATCTCCAAAGGAAAAAGATCTCAAAAGGAATAGATCTCAAAAGAAATACATCTCAAAAGAAATAGATCTCAAAAGAAATAGATCTCCAAAAAAATACATCTCAAAGGAAAAAGATCTCAAAAGAAATAGATCTCAAAAGAAATAGATCTCAAAAGAAATAGATCTCAAAAGAAATAGATCTCAAAAGGAATAGATCTCAAAAGGAATAGATCTCAAAAGAAATACATCTCAAAAGAAATACATCTCCAAAGGAAAAAGATCTCAAAAGGAATAGATATCAAAAGAAATACATCTCAAAAGAAATAGATCTCAAAAGAAATAGATCTCAAAAGGAATAGATCTCAAAAGGAATAGATCTCAAAAGGAATAGATCTCAAAAGAAATACATCTCAAAAGAAATACATCTCCAAAGGAAAAAGATCTCAAAAGGAATAGATATCAAAAGAAATACATCTCAAAAGAAATAGATCTCAAAAGAAATAGATCTCAAAAGAAATAGATCTCAAAAGAAATACATCTCAAAGGAAAAAGATCTCAAAAGAAATAGATCTCAAAAGGAATAGATCTCAAAAGAAATAGATCTCAAAAGGAATAGATCTTGACTTTGCGTGACGCTCTCCGCACTGTCAGGGCTGTTTCAACTCATCTTGCAGATGACTTGGATCTTGACTTTGTGTGACAGGTGTGGTACTTTCAGCATGTCGATGATCTTGGAAGTTCAAAACATGGAGGAAGTCTCGCACGAAATGCGTTTTTGATCATTGGATTTGTCACGAAACCATGGGTTTTTTCGTGAAAAACGTTGTCGACTTGATCGGGAAACTAGCCTTGTCGAACGGACGGGTCCCAGACGGTCTCGGTTTAGTTCGGATTTGGTTCGGTTCGTGTCCCTGCCACCGTGCAGGGCTCCCTCGTTGCTCAGGAAATGTACCGATGAGTCGGAGGCCGTTTGTGCTCCCTATGAGTACCTGGCGCATGGAGTGGGAAAGGCAGCGGTGGGATGGATGAGTCCATTGAGTTGGTGATGTCATTGTGGACCGATTTCCGATTTTTTTCTCTTGGAGTATGTGCAACTGCTCCCTTTGATGATAGACAATGCCTTACGATTGCTGCTGCATGGGGATGGGATGATAACGACTATTGAACGGATGATAAGGGATACTAAGCAGGTGGGTGTAACCTTGTGAAATCAACGCTGTACTAGTATCAGGTTGAATCTACTCTGCTCTACGTGGACCTACTCTGATAGGAAGACAGTGGATAGGCGGATAGGAAAGTAGCATGGCCGGCCATTTCTTGTTTTTTCAGACCCCTGCAGAGATTTAGAGCTGGTGATGATCTCTCGCACGAAAATAAGATACGCATCCATCACAAATCGTAGCGAAAGCACCGCTGACTCATTGTTGCCTTTCAGCAGCAAACAGCATCTCATTCTTTGTTCGTGGGTGGACTCCTAGTTCTGGACAGCATCCAATCCTTATTTTTTTGTATGCATATTTCAACATTTTACATGAATGAACACTCTCTTTCTGAGATGGTTCCCGACCGCCTCAAGTAAGCCTCAAGTTCCCATTGCTGCAATCCCATGCGATCCCAAAAATACCCTGTTCACTCCATGGCCCGTAGGTCTTTGCAAGTATCATGGTCGCGGGCCCTCAGTGGGGAAAGCAGTCCGCTTCAGCCCCCAGGGCTTTAGCAAGGTTCATCCTCCTCGTCATCACCATCATCAGGATAATCACTCCATTTTTTGAGGCAAAAGATAACAGATCACCAGGTTCATCACTACCGTTCTTTTCTTTGCGCACATGTTGTGTTCCTTTGATCTTTGCCAGCCTTGCATCTAGTTTTCGTTCCTTCTCCGTGGCCTCAAGATTTAGCAGCTCTTGGATCGCAGATTCCCAAGTCAGAAGGGATGTTTCCAGAAAAGGTGTGATGATAGCATCCGGTGGTCAACTAGTTTGGGTGTACAAGGCAACGGGAATCAATCCTGTGCCCAAAGTCCCGACCAAAGACTGAGCAGGTGTTTTGGGGTTTGATCCTCGCAATTCGTGGAGACAATTTTTTTCAGTGCTGGTCCATCCCTTGATGTAAATACAGGCTAGTGTTTGTTCATGGTTGTCACCCTTTGTGAAGAGTGGTTGTTCATATTGGTTTCAATGATGGTTCATCATCAATATTGTAACAATCATGACGACTTGTTCATTCCTGGGTACTGCTTTCATCTGGACCGTAGGTGACCCCCCCAGCCGGTTCAGAAATACCAGGTAACCAAGCCCACCTTGTGAGCTGGTTCATTGAGGTTATCAACTCCAGCGAATAAGCCCAATCAGTGATATGTATGGCTCATGACTGGCAGTTCTAGCAGGCACTGTTGTTTACTTGAGCTGCTTCTGGATTAGCTCACCAGTCATTTGTAACCACTGCTGTATCGTAGCCCCGCGGCCCTTATCGTTGGGAGCTAACCTGGGGGGCTCAGCAGCTACCACGTTGTCCTGAGACTGTGAGCACCACAGTGGCTGAGTGCCATGTCTGGGGTGCTCAGCCGGCGCCACCAGCTGTCAATGCTGAACGTTTAGTAAATCATCAACTAGCGATGGGTGAGTAAGTTGACTACTCATCAACTATTGAGGGTTAATCATGCTCAACTGTTGACTAAGTTGACCAATCACAACTAGTTCATTATTAACAGTTGATCATTGACAGATGATCAACTTCGTCAACTGTGAATGATCAATTGTTGGCTAAGTTGACTTTTGACAAAAAGTTCAACATGAAGAACTAGTTGTTGATCAAGTGTTGGTACAGAGTTGATCAATTACGAATGATTCCAAGCAGATAGTTGGTTCGTAGTACGTAGCAATCATTGTAGGTGCACAAATAGTTGTTGATGATGTAAGGTCGATTCTCCCATCTAGAGTTGTTTGGATGATATATCATTCTGATAAGACATCATATTGAGATTTTCTGGCAACTGCTGATCACAATGCAAGTTCCACCCCTTGTTGATTCGGAGCATGCATTGGTCGATCAGAGATGGAGTAGCAATTACAAATGGTGGTTTCTTAAAATGGGGGCACCCAAAGAATAGTTGGTTCACTACTATAAATGACAATTGTTGGATGATTCAGGGGTACCCCTCTTTTGAGAAGCACCCAATGGTGTTCGATGCATTTTCAATGATGGGTCTACTTTCAACGCCAACTGTCTGGGCAATTCAGCGAGATGGAGCAGCAGTATCAACGAGAGCCGTTGCTGACAATTGTGACTTGAAAAGAAATGGCATGGGTGAGCAACGGTTCGTGGAACAGCAAATGTTTCCAGCAGTGCAAGCGGCCAAAGCATCTTCCGAAAAAGGTGAAATCAAGTGTTGTTCGGGAGGCAAAAAACCCAGGTTCGTTTTTTTCCCAATTTTGACACACAGATAGATGTTTGGGTTCAAAACACAAAAACTCATCCAAAGGCAAAGTCTGTGACCATTCCACGCTGCATTCATGATGAACGCAGCCAGCTGTCCGGAGGGCAGTAACCAGCCGATCCTATGAAGGGCTCGTGGTGCCCAGGAACCAGAGATGCATTTCAGTGATGAAGATGTGGGTTGCTTGAAGTCGGGGTGCTAAGGGGGTCAAGGGTAAGGAAGATGATCGATCGGAGGACATGTACATGGATCAGTTGACATTGACGGTTTGCACCAAGATGGTTGATTGGTTGGGCCATCCCCTGGTGTAAACATGCTTGAATGCTTGTGGACTGAGAGAACGCGGAACCCCCCAACACAAGTGCGAAAAAGAAAAGCCTTATCTGTTGACCGATGCGGTTGCGAACTTGGTTGCCCGGATTCTCCTAACGACTCGACTCATGTGGATATGGGGGTTTCTCAAAATAGGGTACCCCCTAAATCATCCATCATTAATCACTTACAGTCAACTGATAGTAATAAACCAACCATTTTTGGGGTTTCCAATTTATAGAACCCCCCATATGAGCGCGTCTGAAGGTTGCAGCTGGAGGAAGGAAATTTTCCGAAGCCTGGAAGTAGGCACTGCTGTCAGCCGCGTGCTGCAGGCCCGCTGAAAAGGGATGCAACATGATCCGGGTGCCCTGGTGGTGGCGGGCCAGGTGGATGATGCCGTGGTTGGTATGCCATCATCATATCCACAACGGTGCTACAGTGCCCCAGCATGGTGGTTGCTTGTTGCCTCGATCGTAGAATCACGGGATAGGCGTTTGTTTTCTTAGCTGACTACCAACTGGCAACTCCAGGATACTGAACTCTTTCTTGAGGATCCTGAACTGAAGTAGTTTTGGAATCTAGTTTTCAGTGGATATTCAAATCCTCTTAGTTCTAGGTCTCAGACGGATGGGTTGTGTTTTGTCTGTGGCTGCGAAGGAACTTATGTAAAAAGATGTTGGTCAAATGGTCACAAGATAAAATGTCCAAGGTCGAGAAAATATACTAAGAAACAAGAAATCATAGACAAGAAGCATCGATGAGATAACCAATTGGTGACACAATGTGAATGTGGGAAGTCACATGACGGACGGACTTAGTAGTCTTTTTTTTTTGGGGATAGTTCATTTTCAAGACATAGCAACAGGACGCGCGTCGCTGGGGACCGTGTCCAAACAATGGCCATGTTTTGCATCGACAGCGTCGAACAATTCTCATGGTACGACGTCAGAACTGTCTTGCGTTTGTCTGCTTGTTCCACGTTCTTTCGTGCCAGAACATGCTCGACGGAGAAGTTTCGACAAATCTGCAACAGTCGTCGCAAGGGCTCGTCCTTCGCTACACTGGTTCTCGCAGAAACCATTGATAAGATTCCTGTTCCAAATGACTATGTGTTATTTCAATCTGTTGACGCATCGAAAGTGAGACATGGCTTCAAAAGGGCTTTGCGGGTCTACGAAGCGCTGCAGAAAAACTGGTGTGTTGCATGCAATAAGACTCACAATTTATGGAGAGACGAAAGAACTGCTTTGGTTTATTGTGAATTTGGTGTCTGCTACAACTGCCTCTGGCAAGTTTTGCGCTTTCTAGAGGAAGACCAAGATTTTACGCACATGGTCTTGACGTATAAAGGTTTGGATGTGATGCAAAAATTTCTCATTTATTTTCACGCGCACAGTTTAGTGACTGGACACCCTCAAGATGTGGAAATCAAAGTTCTACCTGGGAACGCGCGTCTCTTGTGGATGCTAATGTATCATCCTGATTTAGTCACGCACTTGCATGAGCTGTAGCGACATGTTCTTGAGTTGTGTCAAACACTTCAGCAATTCATTGCGCGTGTCGTTGTGGACCGTGTAATGATCGTTTCGACTGCAATTGCTCTTGTCGGAAAAAAACGGATGCGTCGCGTTGCTGTCGCAAGTTGCCCCACATTACAATGCTTGCCTTGTAAGACTGTAGACAATGCTTGCCCGTGGTCTTTAATGAAATACTTCATTGATGATTTGATGAGTGAAATACCAATTTTCGAAGGCAGTGACATGATACATTCAGTTGTGACAACCCTAGCTTACACTAAGACCTCTCCAAGATTACGAAGAATGAAAGCTTGTGATACGAAACTCATAAATTACATCCATGACATCACAAAGTCATTCTGTTTCCAGACCCAAGAAACAGTTTGATTTGTTTCGTGACCCAGGACATGCATTGCCTTGTCAAAAACCGCAACACAAGATCATTCTCCAGACAAGTTGCGCGCTCGTGATGTTTTGACCGCCATTCTATAGGCTCAAATGTTTTTTTTCTATATGCACTTATAAGTTTTGGAAACTTCCGCCTCCGCCTCGTGCGGGAACTACTTGTAAGACACTGTTGGCGAGACACTCTTGGTGAGACACTCCTTGTAGGTATGTAGGGATTAAATGAGTAGTACATGACTAGTATATGGGACTATGTAGGTTGTAAATAGAAGAAGTATGTAGGTAGTACATGACTAGTATGTTGGGATTAAATGAGTTGTACATGACTAGTATATGGGGTTTATGTAGGTTGTAAATAGAAGAAGTATGTAGATAGTATATGGCAAGTATGTACGGATTGAATGAGTAGTACATAACTAGTACATGGGACTATGTAGGTTGCAAATAGAAGAAGTCTGTAGGCAGTATATGGCTAGTATGTAGGGATTGAAATGAGTAGTACATAACTAGTACATGAGACTATGTAGGTTGCAAATAGAAGAAGTCTGTAGGCAGTATATGGCTAGGATGTAGGGATTGAAATGAGTAGTACATAACTAGTACATGAGACTATGTAGGTTGTATATAGAAGAAGTGTGTAGGTAGTATATGGCTAGTATGTAGGGATTAAATGAGTAGTACATGGCTAGTATATGGGGAGTATGCAGGTAGCAAATAAAAGAAGTATGTAGGTAGTATATGGCTAGCATGTAGGGCTTAAATGAGTAGTACATGACTAGTATATGGGGAGAATGTAGGTTGTAAAAAGAAGAAATATGTAGATAGTATATGGCTAGTATGTAGGGATTAAATGAGTAGTACATGACTAGTATATGGGACTATGTAGGTTGTATATAGAAGAAGTATGTAGGTAGTATATGGCTAGTATGTAGGGATTTAATGAGTAGTACATGACTGGTATATGGGACTATGCAGTTTGTATATAGAAGAAGTATGTAGGTAGTATATGGCTAGCATGTAGGGGTTAAATGAGTAGTACATGACTAGTATATGGGGAGTATGTAGGTAGCAAATAAAAGAAGTATGTAGGTAATATATGGCGAGTATGTAGGGATTAAATGAGTAGTACAAGACTAGTATATGGGACTGTGTAGGTTGTATATAGAAGAAGTATGTAGGTAATAACAGGCTAGTATGTCGGGAATATTTGACTAGTACGTGACTAGTAAATGGGGAGTATGTAGGTAGCATATAAAAGATGTATGTAGGTAGTATATGGCTAGCATGTAGGGATAAAATCAGTCGTACATGACTAGTAGATGGGGAGTATGTTGGTAGCATGTAGACGAAGTATGTAGGTAGTATATGGCTAGTATGTAGGGATTAAATGAGTAGTACATGGCTAGTATATGGAGAATTTGCAGGTAGCATATAGAAGAGTGTAGGTAGTAATGGCTAGCATGTACGGATTAAATGGGTGGTACATGACTAGTATATGGGACTATGCAGTTTGTATATAGAAGAAGTATGTAGGTAGTATATGACTAGTATGTGGGGAGAAAATGAGTAGTACATGACTAGTATATGGGGAGTATGTAGGTAGCATGTAAAATAAGTATGTAGGTAGTATATGGCTAGTATGTAGGGATTAAATGACTAGCACATGACTGGTATATGGGGTGTCTGTAGGTATGATATAGAATAAGTATGTAGATAGTATATGTCTAGTATGCCGGGATTAAATGAATAGTACATGACTAGTATATGGGGAGTATGTAGGTAGCATATAGAAGAAATATGTAGGTAGTATATGGTTTGCATTTAGGGGTTAAATGAGTAGTACATGACTAGTATATGGGGAGTATGTAGGTTGTATATAAAAGAAATATGTAGGTAGTATGTGGCTAGTATGTAGGGAGAAAGTGAGTAGTACATGACTAGTACATGGGACTATGTAGGCTGTAAAAAGAAGAAGTGTGTAGATAGTATATGGCTAGTTTGTAGGGATTAAATGAGTAGTACATGACTAGTATATGGGGAGTATGTAGGTTGTATATAGAAGAAGTATGTAGGTAATATATGACGAGTATGTAGGGATTTAATGAGTAGTACATGACTAGTATATGGGACTATGTAGGTTGTACATAGAAGAAGTTTGCAGGTAGTATATGGCCAGTATGTAGGGATGAAATGAGTAGTACATGACTAGTATATGGGGTGTATGCAGGTAGCATAAAAAAGAAATACGTAGGTAGCATATGGCTAGTATGTAGGGGGTAAATGAGTAGTACATGACTAGGATATGGGGAGTATGTAGGTAGCATATAGAAGAAGTTTGTAGGTAGTATATGGCGAGTATGTAGGGATTAAATGAGTAGTACAAGACTAGTATATGGGACGTTGAAGTTTGTATATAGAAGAAGTATGTAGGTAGTATATGGCTACTA
Source organism: Symbiodinium kawagutii (assembly GCA_009767595.1). NCBI lineage: Eukaryota > Dinophyceae > Suessiales > Symbiodiniaceae > Symbiodinium > Symbiodinium kawagutii. The sequence continues at coordinate 60,600 of VSDK01025671.1, read as the reverse complement.
TGTAGGGATTGAATGAGTAGTACAGTAGTACATGACAAGTATTTGGGACTCTGTAGGTAGCAAAACGAAGAAGTATGTAGGTAGTATCTGGCCAGTATGTAGGGATTATATAAGTAGCACATGACTAGTATATGGGAAGTATGTTGGTAGCATGTAGACGAAGCATGTAGGTAGTATATGGCTTGTATGTAGGGATTAAATGAGTAGTACATGACTAGTATATGGGGAGTATGCAGGTTGTATATAAAAGAAGTATGTAGGTAGTGTATGGATAGCATGTAGGGATTCAATGAGTAGTACATGACTAGTATGTGGGACTATGTAGGTTGCGTATAGAAGAAATATGTAGGTAGTATATGGCTAGCATGTGGGGATTAAATGAGTAGTACATGACTAGTATATGGGGAGTATGTAGGTTGTATATAAAAGAAATATGTAGGTAGTATGTGGCTAGTATGTAGGGAGAAAGTGAGTAGTACATGACTAGTACATGGGACTATGTAGGCTGTAAAAAGAAGAAGTGTGTAGATAGTATATGGCTAGTTTGTAGGGATTAAATGAGTAGTACATGACTAGTATATGGGGAGAATGTAGGTAGCATATAGAATAAGTATGTAGATAGTATATGGCTAGTATGTAGGGATTAAATGAATAGTACATGACTAGTATATGGGGAGTATGTAGGTTGTATATAGAAGAAGTATGTAGGTAGTATATGGCGAGTATGTAGGGATTAAATGAGTAGTACATGACTAGTAAATGGGGAGTATGCAGGTAGCATATAAAAGAAATATGTAGGTAGTATATGGCCAGTATGTCGGGATTGAAAGAGTAGTACATGACTAGTATATGGTACTTTGTAGGTTGTATAAAGAAGAAGTATGTCGGTAGTATATGGCTAGTATGTCGGGAATATATGATTAGTACATGACTAGTATATGGTACTTTGTAGGTTGTATAAAGAAGAAGTATGTCGGTAGTATATGGCTAGTATGTCGGGAATATATGATTAGTACATGACTAGTATATGGTACTTTGTAGGTTGTATAAAGAAGAAGTATGTCGGTAGTATATGGCTAGTATGTCGGGAATATATGATTAGTACATGACTAGTATATGGTACTTTGTAGGTTGTATAAAGAAGAAGTATGTCGGTAGTATATGGCTAGTATGTCGGGAATATATGATTAGTACATGACTAGTATATGGGGAGTATGTAGGTAGCATATAGAGGAAGTATGTAGGTAGTATATGGCTAGTATGTAGGGAGAAAATGAGTAGTACATGACTAGCATTTGAAGAGTATGTAGGCTGTAAACAGAAGAAGTATGTAGATAGTATATGGAGACTATGTAGGGATTAAATGAGTAGTACATGACTAGTATATAGGGTGTATGTAGGTAGCATCTAGAATAAGTATGTAGATAGTACATGGCTAGTATGCCGGGATGAAATGACTAGCACATGACTAGTAAATGGGGAGTATGCAGGCAGCAAATAGAAGAAATATGTAGGTAGTATATGGCTAGTATGTAGGGATTAAATGAGTAGCACATGACTAGTAAATGGGGAGTATGCAGGTAGCATATAGAAGAAGTATGTAAGTAGTATATGGCTAGTATGTCGGGATTAAATGAGTAGTACATTACTAGTATGTGGGACTTTGTAGGTTGTTTATAGACGAAGTATGTAGGTAGTATATGGCGAGTATGTAGGGATTAAATGAGTAGCACATGACTAGTTAATGGGGAGTGTGCAGGTAGCATATAGAAGAAGTATGCATGTAGTATATGGCTTGTATGTAGGGATTAAATGAGTAGTACATGACTAGTATATGGGACTGTGATGGACTGTGTAGGTTGTATATAGAAGAAGTATGTAGGTAGTATATGGTTTGCATTTAGGGGTTAAATGAGTAGTACATGACTAGTATGTGGGACTATGTAGGTTGTGTATAGAAGAAGTATGTAGGTAGTATATGGCTAGCATGTAGGGATTAAATGAGTAGTACATGACTAGCATGTGGGACTATGTAGGTTGTGTATAGAAGAAGTATGTAGGTAGTATATGGCTAGTATGTAGGGATTAAATGAGTAGTACATGACTAGTATACGGGACTATGTAGGTAGCATATAAAAGAAGTATGTAGGTAGTACAGGCTAGTAGGTAGGGAGTAAATGAGTAGTACATGACTAGTACCTGGGACTATGTAGGTAGCAAATAGAAGAAGTATGTAGGTAGTATATGGTTAGTGTGTAGAGATTAAATGAGTAGTACATAACTAGAATATGGGGAGTATGCAGGTAGCATATAGAAGAAGTATGTAGGTAGTATATGGCGAGTATGTAGGGATTAAATGAGTAGTACATGACTGGTATATGGGGAGCATGCAGGTAGCATATAAAAGAAATATGTAGGTAGTATATGGCCAGCATGTAGGGATTGAAAGAGTAGTACATGACTAGTATATGGTACTTTGTAGGCTGTAAAAAGAAGAAGTATGTAGATAGTATATGGCTAGTATGTAAGGATTAAATGAGTACTGCATGACTAGTATATGGGGTGTATGTAGGTAGCATCTAAAATAAGTATGTAGATAGTATGTGGCTAGTATGTCGGGATTAAATGAGTAGTACATGACTAGTATATGGGGAGTATGTAGGTTGTATATAGAAGAAGTACGTAGGTAGTATATGGTTTGTATTTAGGGGTTAAATGAGTAGTACATGACTAGTACATGGGGAGTATGCAGGTAGCATATAGAAGAAGTATGTAGGTAGTATATGGCTAGTATGTAGGGATTAAATGAGTAGTACATGACTAGTATATGGGAAGTTTGTAGGTAGCATATAGAAGAAGTATGTAGGTAGCATATGGCTAGTATGTAGGGATTAAATGAGTAGTACATGACTAGTCGAAGGAAGTTTAGAAGTCTAACTTCCGACAATATGGACAACTCAGCTAGGGTAGATCGCCTATGCAGATGTGAGAAAGAAGAGATGTGAGAAAGATGAGAGTGCGAGTGCGCCAAAATGTTAGGAAAGTCGCGAAATGCTGTGTTTTGCAAGGTTTTGTGCATCATGAGGGGCCAGAAGGGTACCTCGCTAAAGCGGCGGGTGCGGACCACTGTGGCGGAAGGTGTGTGCAAAAATCGTTCAAAAACCTAGGCGCGAAGGACATTCGGAAGTCAAAATCGTAAAAACATTGCATGCTCGGAGCACTTTTAGAGGATTCCACGTTCAAAATCTTTAAAAAACCTAGGCGCCGAGCACATTTGGAAGTCAAAATCGTAAAAACACTGCATGCTCGGAGCACTTTTAGACGATTCCACGTTCAAAATCGTTAAAAAACC
>VSDK01025671.1:38837-56801 GCA_009767595.1 Symbiodinium kawagutii | reverse complement strand
GATAGATAGATAGATAGATAGATAGAATAGCTAGAATAGATAGATGGAATAGACAGACAATTGGATAGCCAGATTCAGATGGCTAGATGGGTCGATAGATAGACAGATAGGTAGACGAAACGAGAGTCAGATAGAAAAGTAGATAGATAGTCAGGTAGATAGACAGAAAGATAGACAGATGGACACATAGATGATCAGACAAATAATTCGGTAGATAGATAGACAGATAGATAGATAGGCAGATAGATAAATAGATAGATGGACAGGTAGATAGATAGATACATAGACAGAAAGATGACGAGATAGATAGTGAGGTAGATAGAAAGACAAGTACATAGGCAGATAGATAAACGAATAGATCATCAGATAGATAGATAGATAGACAGTCAGACAGACAGAAAGAAAACTGATCCACTGATAGAAAGATAGCTAGACAGATAGGCTGCCAGTCAAGTGGCCAGATCGATGCTCACATTGGTAGGAAGTCAGGCCCAAGTGATGTTCAGTTCTCCGATCCCTCGGACAATCCATCGTCGCAACCACAACTGCACACTCCCATAGTGCTCCTATCTTGGAAACTTCCGCCACCGCCTTGTCCGGTACTACTGGTATATGGGACAATGTAGGTTGTACACAGAAGAAGTATGTAGGTAGTATATGGCTAGTATGTCGGGAATATATGATCAGTACATGACTAGTATATGGGGAGTATGTAGGTAGCATATAGAAGAAGTATGTAGGTAGTATATGGCTAGTATGTCGGGAATATATGATCAGTACATGACTAGTATATGGGGAGTATGTAGGTAGCATATAGAAGAAGTATGTAGGTAGTATATGGCTAGTATGTCGGGAATATATGATCAGTACATGACTAGTATATGGGGAGTATGTAGGTAGCATATAGAGGAAGAATGTAGGTAGTATATGGCTAGTATGTAGGGAGAAAATGTGTAAATAGTACATGACTAGTATATGGGACTTTGTAGGTTGCAAAAAGAAATATGTAGGTAGTATATGCCGCGTATGTAGGGATTAAATAAGTAGCACATGACTAGTAAATGGGAGTATGCAGGTAGCAAATAGAAGAAATATGTAGGTATTACAGGGCCAGTATGTAGGGATTAAATGAGAAGTACATGACTAGTATATGGGACTATGCAGGTTGTATAAAGAAGAAGTATGTCGGTAGTATATGGCTAGTATGCAGGGATTAAATGTAGTACATGACTAGTATATGGGACTTTGTAGGTTGTACACAGAAGAAGTATGTAGGTAGTATATGGCTAGTATGTAGGGATTAAATGAGTAGCACATGACTAGTTAATGGGGAGTGTGCAGGTAGCATATAGAAGAAGTATGCATGTAGTATATGGCTTGTATGTAGGGATTAAATGAGCAGTACATGACTAGTATATGGGGACTATGTAGGTAGCATATAGAAGAAGTATGTAGGTAGTATATGGCTGGTATGTAGGGAGAAAATGAGTGGTACATGACTAGTAAATGGGGAGTTTGTAGGTACCATATAGAGGAAGTATGTAGGTAGTATATGGCTAGCATGTAGCGGTTCAATGAATAGTACATGACTAGTATATGGGACTATGTAGGTTGTAAATAGAAGAAGTATGTAGGTAGTATATGGCTAGTATGTAGGGATTAAATGAGTAAGTAGTACATGACTAGCATTTGAGGAGTATGTAGGCTGTAAAAAGAAGAAGTATGTAGATAGTATATGGCTAGTATGTAAGGATTAAATGAGTAGTGCATGACTAGTATATGGGGTGTATGTAGGTAGCATCTAAAATAAGTATGTAGATAGTATATGGCTAGTATGTCGGGATTAAATGAGTAGTACATGACTAGTATATGGGGAGTATGTAGGTTGTATATAAGAAGTATGTAGGTAGTATATGGTTTGTATTTAGGGGTTAAATGAGTAGTACATGACTAGTACATGGGGAGTATGCAGGTAGCATATAGAAGAAGTATGTAGGTAGTATATGGTTTGTATTTAGGGGTTAAATGAGTAGTACATGACTAGTATATGGGACTATGTAGGTTGTAAATAGAAGAAGTATGTAGGTAGCATATGGCTAGCATGTAGGGGTTTCATGAGTAGTACATGACTAGTATATGGGAAGTTTGTAGGTAGCATATAGAAGAAGTATGTAGGTAGCATATGGCTAGCATGTAGGGGTTTCATGAGTAGTACATGACTAGTACATGGGACTATGTACGTTGTGTATAGACGAAGTATCTAGGTAGTATATGGCTTATACGTAGGGATAAAATGAATAGTACATGACTAGTACATGGGACTTTGTAGGTTGTACACACAAGAAGTATGTAGGTAGTATATGGCTAGTAATGGCTAGTATGTAGGGATGAAATGAGTAGCACATGACTAGTAAATGAAGCGTATGCAGGTAGCATATAGAAGAAGTATGTAGGTAGTATATGGCTAGTATGTAGGAATTAAATCAGTAGCACATGACTAATAAATGGGACTATGCAGGTTGTATATAGGAGAAGTATGTAGGTAGTATATGGCTAGGATGTAGGGATTAAATGAGTAGCACATGACTAGTATATGGGGAGTCTGCAGGTAGCATATAGAAGAAGTTTGTAGGTAGTATATGGCTAGTAATGGCTAGTATGTAGGGATTAAATGAATAGTACATGACTAGTATATGGGACTATGTAGGTAGCATATAGAAGAAGTATGTAGGTAGTATATGGCTAGTATGTAGGGATTAAATGAGTAGTACATGACTAGTATATGGTGTGTATGTAGGTAGCATATAGAAGAAGTATGTAGGTAGTATATGGCTAGTATGTAGGGATTAAAGAAGTAGCACATGACTAGTAAATGGGGAGTATGCAGGTAGCATAAAGAAGAAATATGTAGGTAGTATATGGCCAGTATGTAGGGATTAAATGAGTAGTACATGACTAGTACAGTATATGGGACTATGTAGGTAGCATATAGAAGAAGTATGTAGGTAGTATATGGCCAGTATGTAGGGATTAAATGAGTAGTACATGACTAGTATATGGGACTATCTGTGTAGGGTGTATATAGAAGAAGTTCGTAGGTAGTATATGGCTAGTATGTAGGGATTAAATGAGTAGTACATGACTAGTACAGTATATGGGACTAGGTAGGTTGTAAATAGAAGAAGTATGTAGGTAGTATATGCCTAGTATGTAGGGATGAAATGAGTAGCACATGACTAGTATACGGGACTATGTAGGTAGCAAATAGAAGAAGTATGTAGGTAGTATATGGCTAGTATGTAGGGATTAAAGAAGTAGCACATGACTAGTAAATGGGGAGTATGTAGGTTGTATATGGCTAGTATGTAGGTAGTAGTGCATGACTAGTATATGGGGTGTATGTAGGTAGCAAATAGAATAAGTATGTAGATAGTACATGGCTAGTATGTCGGGGATATATGATTTGTACATGACTAGTATATGGGGTGTATGTAGGTAGCAAACAGAATAAGTATGTAGATAGTACATGGCTAGTATGTCGGGAATATATGATTTGTACATGACTAGTATATGGGGTGTATGTAGGTTGCATATAGAAGAAGTATGTAGAAAGTATATGACTAGTATGTCCGGATTAAATGAGTAGTACATGACTAGTACATGGGACTATGTAGGTTGCAAATAGAAGAAGTATGTAGGTAGTATATGGCTAGTATGTAGGGATTAAATGAGTAGCACATGACCAGCAAATGGGGAGTATGCAGGTAGCATATAGAAGAAATATGTAGGTACTATATGGCCAGTATGTAGGGATTAAATGAGTAGTACATGACTAGTACGGTATATGGGACTATGTAGGTTGTATATAGAAGAAGTATGTAGGTAGTATATGACTAGTATGCAGGGATTAAATGAGTAGTACATGACTAGTATATGGGGAGTATGTTGGTAGCATGTAGACGAAATATGTAAGTAGTATATGGCTAGTATGTAGGGATTAAATGAATAGTACATGACTAGTATATGGGGAGTATGTAGGTAGCAAATAAAAGAAGTATGTAGGTAGTATATGACTAGTATGTATATAGGGATTAAATGAGTAGTACATGACTAGTATATGGGACAATGTAGGTTGCGTGTATATAGAAGAAGTTCGTAGGTAGTATATGGCTAGTATGTAGGGATTAAATGAGTAGTACATGACTAGTACAGTATATGGGACTATGTAGGTTGTAAATAGAAGAAGTATGTAGGTAGTATATGCCTAGTATGTAGGGATGAAATGAGTAGCACATGACTAGCATATGGGACTATGTAGGTAGCAAATAGAAGAAGTATGTAGGTAGTATATGGCTAGTATGTCGGGAATATATGATTTGTACATGACTAGTATATGGGACTATGTAGGTAGCATATAGAAGAAGTATGTAGGTAGTATATGACTAGTATGTAGGGATTAAATGAGTAATACATGACTAGTAAATGGGACTACATGTGTAGGTTGTATCTAGAAGAAGTATGTAGGTAGTATATGGCTCGTATGTAGGGATTAAATGAGTGGTACACGACTAGTATATGGGACAATGTAGGTAGCAAATAGAAGAAATATGTAGGTAGTATATGATTAGTTTGTAGGGATTAAATGATTAGTACATGACTAGTATATGGGGAGTATGCAGGTAGCAAATAGAAGAAGTATGTAGGTAGTATATGGCTAGTATGTCGGGAATATATGATTTGTACATGACTAGTATATGGGGAGTATGCAGGTAGCAAATAGAAGAAGTATGTAGGTAGTATATGGCTAGTATGTCGGGAATATATGATTTGTACATGACTAGTATATGGGGAGTATGCAGGTAGCAAATAGAAGAAGTATGTAGGTAGTATATGGCTAGTATGTCGGGAATATATGATTGGTACATGACTAGTATATGGGACTATGTAGGTTGTATATGACTAGTATGTAGGGAATTTATGATTAGTACATGATTAGTATATGGAAAGTATGTAGGTATGATATAGAAGAAGTATGTAGGTAGTATATGGCTAGTATGCCGGGATTAAATGAGTAGTACATGACTAGTATATGGGGAGTATGTAGGTAGCAAATAGAAGAAGTTTGTAGATAGTATATGGCTAGTATGTCGGGAATATATGATTTGTACATGACTAGTATATGGGGTGTATGTAGGTTGCATAAAGAAGAAGTATGTAGAAAGTATATGACTAGTATGTAGGGGTTAAAAAAGTAGTACATGACTAGTATATGGGACTATGTAGGTTGTATAAAGAAGAAGTATTTAGGTAGTATATGGCTAGTATGTAGGAATTAAATGAGTAGTACATGACTAGTATATGGGGGGTATGTAGGTAGCAAATAGAAGAAGTATGTAGATAGTATATGACTAGTATGTAGGGATTAAATGAGTAGTACATGACTAGTATATGGGACTGTAGGTTGTAAATAGAAGAAGTATGTAGTCTGTATATGACTAGTATGTAGGGATTAAATGAGTAGTACATGACTAGTATATGGGAAGTTTGTAGGTAGCATATAGAAGAAGTATGTAGGTAGCATATGGCTAGTATGTAGGGGTTTAATGAGTAGTACATGACTAGTACATGGGACTATGTACGTTGTGTATAGACGAAGTATCTAGGTAGTATATGGCTTATACGTAGGGATAAAATGAATAGTACATGACTAGTACATGGGACTTTGTAGGTTGTACACACAAGAAGTATGTAGGTAGTATATGGCTAGTAATGGCTAGTATGTAGGGATGAAATGAGTAGCACATGACTAGTAAATGAAGAGTATGCAAGTAGCATTTAGAAGAAGTATGTAGGTAGTATATGGCTAGTATGTAGGAATTAAATCAGCAGCACATGACTAATAAATGGGACTATGCAGGTTGTATATAGGAGAAGTATTTAGGTAGTATATGGCTAGGATGTAGGGATTAAATGAGTAGCACATGACTAGTATATGGGGAGTCTGCAGGTAGCATATAGAAGAAGTTTGTAGGTAGTATATGGCTAGTATGTAGGGATTAAATGAGTAGTACATGACTAGTATATGGGGTGTATGTAGGTAGCATATAGAAGAAGTATGTAGGTAGTATATGGCTAGTATGTAGGGATTAAAGAAGTAGCACATGACTAGTAAATGGGGAGTTTGCAGGTAGCATATAGAAGAAATATGTAGGTAGTATATGGCCAGTATGTAGGGATTAAATGAGTAGTAGGTTGTAAATAGAAGAAGTATGTAGGTAGTATATGCCTAGTATGTAGGGATGAAATGAGTAGCACATGACTAGTATATGGGACTAGGTAGGTAGATAATAGAAGAAGTATGTAGGTAGTATATGACTAGTATGCAGGGATTAAATGAGTAGTACATGATTGATATATGGGGAGTTTGTAGGTAGCAAATAGCAGAAGCATGTAGGTAGCATATGGCTAGTATGTAGGGATGAAATGAGTAGTACATGACTAGTATAGGGGGAGTTTGTAGGTAGCATATAGCAGAAGTATGCAGGTAGCATATGGCTAGTATGTAGGGATTAAATGAGTAGTGCATGACTAGTATATGGGGTGTATGTAGGTAGCAAATAGAATAAGTATGTAGATAGTATATGGCTAGTATGTCGGGAATATATGATTTGTACATGACTAGTATATGGGGTGTATGTAGGTTGCATAAAGAAGAAGTATGTAGAAAGTATATGACTAGTATGTCCGGATTAAATGAGTAGTACATGACTAGTACATGGGACTATGTAGGTTGTATATAGAAGAAGTATGTAGGTAGTATATGGCTAGTATGTAGGGATTAAATGAGTAGCACATGACCAGCAAATGGGGAGTATGCAGGTAGCATATAGAAGAAATATGTAGGTACTATATGGCCAGTATGTAGGGATTAAATGAGTAGTACATGACTAGTACGGTATATGGGACTATGTAGGTTGTATATAGAAGAAGTATGTAGGTAGTATGTGACTAGTATGCAGGGATTAAATGAGTAGTACATGACTAGTATATGGGGAGTATGTTGGTAGCATGTAGAAGAAGTATGTAGGTAGTATATGACTAGTATGTAGGGATTAAATGAGTAGTACATGACTAGTATATGGGACTATCTGTGTAGGGTGTATATAGAAGAAGTTCGTAGGTAGTATATGGCTAGTATGTAGGGATTAAATGAGTAGTACATGACTAGTACAGTATATGGGACTATGTAGGTTGTAAATAGAAGAAGTATGTAGGTAGTATATGGCTAGTATGTAGGGATGAAATGAGTAGCACATGACTAGCATATGGGACTATGTAGGTAGCAAATAGAAGAAGTATGTAGGTAGTATATGGCCAGTATGTCGGGAATATATGATTTGTACATGACTAGTATATGGGGAGTATGTAGGTAGCAAATAGAAGAAGTATGTAGGTAGTATATGGCTAGTATGTAGGGATGAAAGAAGTAGCACATGACTGGTAAATGGGGAGTATGTAGGTTGTATATAGAAGAAGTATGTAGGTAGTATATGACTAGTATGTAGGAATTAAATGAGTAGTACATGACTAGTATATGGGACTATGTAGGTTGTATATGACTAGTATGTCGGGAATTTATGATTAGTACATGATTAGTATATGGGGAGTATGCAGGTATTATATAGAAGAAGTATGTAGGTAGTATATGACTAGTATGTAGGAATTAAATGAGTAGTACATGACTAGTATATGGGACTATGTAGGTTGTATAAAGAAGAAGTATGTAGGTAGTATATGGCTAGTATGTAGGGATTAAATGAGTAGTACATGACTAGTATATGGGGAGTTTGTAGGTAGCATATAGAATAAGTATGTAGGTAATAAATAGCTAGTATGTAGGGATTCAACGAGTAGTACATGACTAGTATATGGGACTTTGTAGGTTGTATATAGAAGAAGTATGTAGGTAGTATATGGCGAGCATGTAAGGATTCAATGAGTAGCACATGACTAGTCAGTGGGGAGTACGCAGGTAGCATATAGAAGAAATAAATAGGTATTAAATGGCCAGTATGTAGGGATTAAATGAATAGTACATGACTAGTACATGGGACTATGTAGGTTGTTTAAAGAGGCAGTATGTAGGTAGTATATGGCTAGTATGTAGGGATTCAATGAGTAGTACATGACTAGTATATGGGACTATGTAGCTTGTAAATAGAAGAAGTATGTAGGTAGTATATGACTCGTATGTAGGGATTAAATGGATGGTACATGACTAGTATATGGGACTATGTAGGTTGTATATACAAGAAGTATGTAGGTAGTATATGCCTAGTATGTAGGGATGAAATGAGTAGCACATGACTAGCATATGGGACTTTTCAGGTAGCAAATAGAAGAAGTATGTAGGTAGTATATGGCTAGTATGTCGGGAATATATGATTTGTACATGACTGGTATGTGGGACTATGTAGGCAGCATATAGAAGAAGTATGTAGGTAGTATATGGCTAGTATGTAGGGACTAAATGAGTAGTACATGACTAGTATATGGGACTATGTAGGTTGTATAAAGAGGAAGTATGTAGGTAGTATATGGCTAGTATGTAGGGACTAAATGAGTAGTACATGACTAGCATTTGAGGAGTATGTAGGCTGTAAATAGAAGAAGTATGTAGGTAGCATATGGCTAGTATGCAGGGATTAAAAAAGTAGTACATGACTAGTATATGGGGAGTATGCAGGTAGCATATAGAAGAAGTATGTAGGTAGCATATGGCTAGTGTGTAGGGATTAAAGGAGTAGTACATGACTAGTACATGGGACAATGTAGGCTGTGTATAGACGAAGTATCTAGGTAGTATATGGCTAGTAGGTAGGGATAAAATGAGTAGTACATGACTAGTACATGGGACTATGTAGGTTGTGTTTAGACGAAGTATCTAGGTAGTATATGGCTAGTATGTAGGGATTAAATGAGTAAGTAGTACATGACTAGCATTTGAGGAGTATGTAGGCTGTAAAAAGAAGAAGTATGTAGGTAGTATATGGCTAGTAATGGCTAGTATGTAGGGATGAAATGAGTAGTACATGACTAGTAAATGGGGAGTATGCAGGTAGCATATAGAAGAAGTATGTAGGTAGTATATGGCTAGTATGTCGGGAATATATGATTAGTACATGACTAGTATATGGGACTACGCAGATAGCAAATAGAAGAAGTATGTAGGTAGTATATGACTAGTATGTCGGGAATATATGATTGGTACATGACTAGTAAATGGGACTATATGTGTAGGTTGCATATAGAAGAAGTATGTCGGTAGTATATGGCTAGTATGTAGGGATTAAATGAGTAGTACATGACTAGTATATGGGACGACGTAGGTATCAAATAGAAGAAGTATGTAGGTAGTATATGACTAGTATGTAGGGATTAAATGAGTAGTACATGACTAGTATAGGGGGCTATGCAGGTAGCATATAGAAGAAGTATGTAGGTAGTATATGGCTAGTATGTAGGGATGAAATGAGTAGCACATGACTAGCATATGGGACTATGTAGGTAGCAAATAGAAGAAGTATGTAGGTAGTATATGACTAGTATGTCGGAAATATATGATTGGTACACGACTAGTATATGGGACTATGTAGGTAGTATATGACTAGTATGTCGGGAATTTATGATTAGTACATGACTAGTATATGGGGAGTATGCAGGTATTATATAGAAGAAGTATGTAGGTAGTATTTGGCTAGTATGCCGGGATTAAATGAGTAGTACATGACTAGTATATGGGACTATGTAGGCTGTGTAAAGAAGAAGTATGTAGGTAGTATATGGCTAGTATGTAGGGGTTAAATGAGTAGTACATGACTAGTATATGGGACTATGTAGGCTGTGTAAAGAAGAAGTATGTAGGTAGTATATGGCTAGTATGTAGGGGTTAAATGAGTAGTACATGACTAGTATATGGGACTATGTAGGCTGTGTAAAGAAGAAGTATGTAGGTAGTATATGGCTAGTATGTGGGGATGAAATGAGTAGTACATGACTAGTACACGGGACTATGTAGGTAGCATATAGACGAAGTATGTAGGTAGTATATGACTAGTATGTCGGGAATATATGATTGGTACATGACTAGTATATGGAACTATGTAGGTTGTATGTAGAAGAAGTATGTAGGTAGTATATGGCTAGTATGTAGGGATGAAATGGGTAGTACATGACTAATAAATGGGGAGTATGCAGGTAGCAAATAGAAGAAATATGTAGGTAGTATATGGCTAGTATGCAGGGAAAAAAAGATGAGTACATGACTAGTATATGGGGAGTATGTAGGTAGCATATAGAAGAAGTATGTAGGTAGTATATGGCTAGTATGTCGGGAAGATGTGATTAGTACATGACTAGTATCTGGGGACTATGTAGGTAGCATATAGAAGAAGTACGTAGGTAGTATATGGCTCGTATGTAGGGATGAAATGAGTAGTACATGACTAGTATATCGGACTATGTAGGTAGCATATAGAAGAAGTATGTAGGTAGTATATGGCTTGAATGTGCGGATGAAATGAGTAGTACATGACTAGTAAATGGGGAGTATGCAGGTAGCATATAGAAGAAGTATGTAGGTTTTTATATGACTAGCACGTCGGGAATATATGATTAGTACAGGGCTAGTATATGGGAAGTATGTAGGTAGCATATAGAAGAAGTATGTAGGTAGTATATGGCTAGTATGTAGGGATTAAATGAGTAGTACATGACTAGTATATGGGACTATGTAGGTTGTATATGACTATTTTTTAATGCGGGAGAGGGGGCAATGTGAGAAAAGCGGGGGCTGCGGGGTTGCGGTGAATCTGTGAGAATAAACGACTGCAATGTGGAAAAAGCATGCTTGCACAAGAAACGCTGCTCAAAAGAAGGGCTGGGAAACGAGGAGGCAATGTGAGAACAAAAAGGGGCAATGTCAGAATGCAGCAATGTGAGAATAGAGGGTTTCCACTGTGGAAAAAAGGATGATATGAGAAAAAAAGGTTGCTCGACTGCCAAATGCAACTGTAAGCAAAAATAGGGCCAAAAATCGCAGCCATGAAGGTTGCAATGTGAGAAAATAGGGGGGGCCCTACTACGACCACTACTACCACTTCTACTACTACTGGATAAGAAAAACAAACAGCAAAGGATAGAGAAAAAAGATTATATCAAAAGTAGATAAAGTAGACTGGGTCAAAAAGAAAAGAGGTACATAAGAAAGGAAAAATTGATCAGAGGGATATCATCAGTAGGCCAAGCCAGAACATGTAGGTCCGTAGGTAGGGTAGCCAGATAAGGTAGGTAAGAAAAATGAGATGGATAAGATCAATAAGATAAATGACATGGGCAGACCAATAGGATAGATAAGATAGAAAATATAGATAAGGTAGATGGAGCATGAGCGAACAACCAAAAATCAGAAAACATAGACGTGAAACATGAGATCCGTAAGTGAGATCGATGCGGTCAATGAGATCGATCAGAAGCAGAGAAATGAATCGGAGAACTTCGGCGACTTCGTGGATTGCCATGGCATCGCTTCGCTGAAGAAACGTGTCTTACCTGATCTACTCGTCATCCGATTTTCCCATCCCAATGAAGCTAGTCTCATCTTACCTAATCTAATGCAATCCAAAATATCCAAACCAGTCCTACCATGTCCCACCTACTCTGATCTATCCCGTCTAACCTACTCCAAATCGGATCTCGTCTAGCGTAATCCGATCAAACCTACGCTGCTCTTTTATCTGTCAATTCATAGGTCTACCTATCTTATCTTATCTTGTCCTTTGCAATCTTATCCTATCCCACCCTGTCCTATCTTTGTATCTATCTACATCTACCCATCTATCTCTGTGCCTCCATCTCCATCTTTGTCTATATCCCCCATTCTTTGTATCTTTCTTTGTCAAAGTCTTTGTCGTTATCCCTCTCGTACCTTGTCAACTTATCTATCTATCTGCCTGTCTATATATCTATCCTTCAATCTATTTCGTCCTTTCGTTGTACTCTATCTTTTCTATCTGGTCTATCTATTCTATCAATTGTATCTATTCTGTCTATTCTCTCCATTCTGTTCTACCTTTTCGATTTGATCTATCTAATCATCTATTTGTCTCTCCATCCATCAATCTATCTACCTTAATTTAATCTGATCTAAGCTCATCTAACCTGCTCCGATCCCATCTATCCATCCATCTGTAAGTCTTTCTATCTACCTATGGCTGTAGTTAAAAATAGATCTCATCTCATCTACCCTTCTACCTATCCAGTCTAATCCGGGCCAATCTAATCTCATTTCAATCTGATGTGGTCTAAACCCAATGTAGTCGACTTCTTGATCTACTCTAATTCAAAAACTTTTCTCCTCGCACCTTTTTCCGTGTGAGGTTCGGTGTCTATCTGTCTATCTATCTGCTCTACCTATTCTGTCTGATCTAATCTATCTCATCTAGCTTTTGTATGCTTTTGTTATTTCATTTCGCTTCTTTCCTTTCTACCTATGCATTTGTTCTATCTTTTGGGCCTACTTTATCTCTCTTGTCCCTTCTATCTATTCAATCTGTTCTACCCGTATTATCTATTTTATCTCTCTCTCGCTGGGCTTGGCTGTCCTGCAAATCTATTTTATCTATTCTCTTCTGTCTTTGCTATGTGTTTGAACTAATCTTATCTTCTCCTATCGATCCTGGTCAATCAATCGATCTACCCATCGGTGCATCCTTCTACCCATCCATCTATCTATTGAATCTAACCTAATTCCGTCTAAACGTCTCAATCCAATCCAAACTAAATCGACTGTAGTCCGGACAACATCTGCTCTACTCAAATCTAACCTGACCCAATCTAATCGTTTATCTACAGCGATCTGTTCTATGACACTCTGATCTGTTCTGAGCCTTTCTATTCAATAGATTCTCTTCCTTCAAACCATCCATTCTATCTAGCCATCTGGCTACCCATCCACTTATCTATCAATCTCTTTATCTATCTATTTTTGATTTCTTTCTATCCATTAATTCTGTCTATCTTTCCACCCTATCCATCTATCCATCGACCCATCTATCCATTTATCCATCTATCCATCTATCCATCTATCTTCCATCTATCTGTCCATCCATCCATCAATCTCTCTCCCGCTGCCTGTCCATCTATCACTCTGTCCATCTATGTAGATATATATGGAATCCATCCATTTCATGTACGTATTTTTGTTATGGCTATCTATCGGTCTAGCTACGTAGCCATCATCCATCTATCTATCGATTTTCGATCTGTCTAATTGATCTGATCTTTCTAGTGAATCTAGTCTGTCTACTCTATCTAATACACCTAATCCAACCTGCTCTCCTCCAGTCGACTCGAATCTATCTAGCTCTTTCAAGTAGGTTAACCTAGTCTCAAACAAAGTCACTTTTATCTACTGGAATCTGGCTATGCTATTTGTCCATCAATGTATCTATTCCAATCTATCTATCCATTTATTTGCCCATTTCTCCATCTATGTGTCGAACTAACTATGCATGCATCAATCTATCTATTTTTCTGATAGCACTTGGTCTAATCCAATTCTAATTTACACCATTCTAATGTAATCTAACCATCAACCGAAGCATCAATCAATCTATCTGTTTAGCTATGGCATCTATTTATCCATCTGATTACTGCCTACCTACCTATCTACCTGCGCGCCTATCAACTTATGTATTTATAGCATGCTACACATTCCCTTCTATTTATTCGTGTCCATCCATTCATGCACCCATTCTACCTATCCGTTCTATCTATCCATTCTTCCTATTGTATCTATTTTATCGATTTGCTCATTTTTTGTCTATCTATTGTATCGAATTTGTTTTCTGTCTAATCCAATTCATCTGATCTGATGTACTGAATCTAGACTATTGTCTTGTCTCGATTCTATCTAGTCGATGTTTTCCATCTATGCGAGCTATTCGATCTATTCTGTCTGTTCTTTCTGTCCACTGTAGCCAATCGAAAACTTACCTTATGTTCCATCACCTTTTGGAGTCTATCCAATCTATGAAGCTATCTTTGTTTATATCTACCAATCCGTGCTTGTAACCTCATCTCACCTACACCAGCCCCATCTCATCTACTCCAATCTATCGCTCAATCTTTCTCATCTAATCTAATCTGACTTTTCTTTTCTCTTCTATCTTTCTGCCATTTGTAGCTTGATTTAACCTGCCATATGTAGCTTGATTTAACCCAACCTCGTCTAACCTAATCCAATCGAAGTACTGATCGGACTTATCTTGTCCGATCTTATAATCTGTTCATTCCATCTATCTGTCAATGTGTCTTTCTACCTTTTCTTTCTTGTCTTTGAGACCTAATCAGATATAATTTCACCTGATCTTTTTTAAGAATCTAATCCAATCTGATCAGTCTGTCTGTTCATCTCTCTCTCTCTCTCTCTCGCTGGGCGTGGCTGTCTGTTCATCTGTCTACCTATCTTTTTTTATCCTATCTTGTTTGTCTGATTTGTCTACCGAAAATTTGATCAAATCTCATTCCATGTTTCATCTATCTGTCTATCTGTCCATCGAGCTATCTGCCTCTCGTGTCTTGTCCGGTCCTATCCGATCCGATCCTATCCTTTCAATCCCTGCCTTTTCCCACCCTATCCTGTCCTATCATTTTGCCTACCTAACGGCCGGCCTGTCTTTCTACGTCTGCTAATCAAACCTGCTTTATCTTGTCTTATATTATCTCTCATCCACCTTTTTGCCTTGTCCGTCTTCTATGTCTTGTCGTATCAAGTGTATTCGGTCCCTCTCGTTTGTCTATTTTATCATTTCTTAACTTGTTTTGTCTAATCTATCTATGTATGTCTCTATCTATCTATCTATCTATCTATCTATCTATCTATCTATCTCTCTATCTATCTATCTATCTATCTATCTATCTTACGATCTATCTATCTATCTATCGATCGATCGATCTTACGATCTATCTATCTATCTATCTATCTTTCTATCTATCTATCTATCCATGTATCTACTCTGTCCATTCTATCCAATCTGTCTAGCCGTTCTTGCCTTTCTATGCTTCTAATCTATCTAAAGAAAATCTGGTCGCTCCTGGTCGTGCCAAATCTGATCTCACCAAATGTAAGCAAATCGAACCTGATCTAATAGAATGTCTCTATCTATCTATCTATCTGTCTGTCTGTCTGTCTGTCTATCTGTCCGTTTTTACCTTATCCTATCGCATCACATCCTGTCCTGTCTACCTATTTACCAATCAAATCTCAACTTATCTATCGAGATATCTACTCAAATCTGGCCTGCTCGAAACAATCTTTCTCTGCATCTAGCCATTTCTCCCTCTACCTATCCTATATGTTCTTTTCAGGTCTTTCTGTGTCTAGCTACTAATTCACTCTGATCTAATATGATCAAATCCAACCGATCATTCTATCTTTCTGCCCTGACCTACTCCAACATAGTCGAACCCAACCACCTATCGGTCCATCTATTTATCGGTCGAACTATTGGTCTACGCTCCATCTATCTATTGTTTTTGCTTAACCTATCGACGTATCTATCTGTCTTATTAGGTCTAGAAACCGCATCTAATGGCTTATCTATCTACATTTCTGTCTGCCTATAAGTTTATCGATCTGTCAAATCGAGTTTATGTTTCTATCAATCTAATCTAAGCTGATCTGACCAATCTAAACTACAAAACCTGCCTTATCTGTCTAAACTAATCTTACCTTATCAAATTCCATCTGCCTCGCCATTCTGAACCATGAAAACTACCCAATCATCCTATCTATCCAACCTATTATCCTATCTATCTTTTCTTGTCTATCTTTCTTATTTCTACTCCATCTATCTGATGTTTATTATCTATCCTATTTGTCCTGTCTATCCTACTCTCCAGTTTATCCTATGAACCCGTTCTTTCCTATCGAATCCATCTACCCCATCTATCTATATTATTTCTGCCTGTATCTGTCTATATTATTATACAACGTCTCTATTCTTATCTATATCTTGTCTTTCCGATCTGGATTTCCAGATAGACATTGTATCTTGAATCTGTTCCTGTCGATCTCTATCTAAATGATTTCTACCCCATCTATCCTATGTATCTTGTGAATCCCTTTCTTTCCTATACAATCCAATCCTATCCGAGCTACTTTCTATAAGATCTATCTGTCTGATCTTTCTATCAGTCTATCTGCCTATCAACTACGGATCTGTCTATCAATCTATCTACTCATCTATCTGCCCATCTGTCTCTTTATCAAAGAACAAATCTATCAATCTCTTGATTTAGCTTTGTATCTTTTAATATGTCTCATTATCTATCTATCCATCCATCGATCTATCTATCCATCCATCCATCCATCGATCTATCTATCTATCCATCCATCGATCTATCTATCCATCCATCCATCCATCGATCTATCTATCCATCTGTCTATCTAATTTATCCAATTCTCCTGTCCATCTCTCTTCTATTTTTTCTATTTCTTCTTTCTTTTTCTTTCATATCATTGAAAAAAATCATATTCTGTCTGTTCTACCTGTTCGTTCTTTTCTGTCTCTTCATCTGTCTTTTGCCCTATCTATCTCTCTCTCTCTCTCCATCTTCTGTGTCCATATCTGAATCCATCTATCTCTCTTTCTGAATGTCTTTCTCCATCTCATCCTTCTATCTCTACCTGTGGCTCCTCTATCTCAATATCTCCCTTTATCTCCGCTTTATCTCTGCTCTCTTCCGCTCAATCTCTCGTCTCTGTTTCTGTCTCTATCTCCATCTTTCGATCTCCACTGCCATCTCTATCTCTCTGCCGACCTCAATCTTTTCTCCACTTTTTCCTCTGCCAGCGAACTCTCTGTGAACACTGTGTCGCAAACTAAATCTCATCCTCGAACCCTATGTCTGTTTGACAAACCCTTTCTTTATCCCTGTCTCGTTCTCTGAATTTCCTTGTCCATGGCTCTATCCCCTAACCTCTCTCCCTCTCACCCCACCTCTTTCTGCAATCTATCAGTCTTTCCATCGATCGATTTATCTAGCTGTTTGTGTATCTATTTATCTATCTTCCTATCTACCTACATATCTCCATCTATCTGTCAATCTTTTTTGCTGTCTGCCTTTCTTTTCCTGTCCATTCTATTTGGTTCTATTGTATTTATGTATTCTATCTGTCCTTTCTATTCTTTCTACTCTGTCTACCCAATCTATGCTATCTATCCTTCCTATCACTTTTTCCTATGCACCCTGCCGTTTATCTCTAATGCATCTACTCTGTTTGTCCTATCTATCCTGTCTGGTCTCTTCTTTGTCTTCCTTCTACTATATTTAGCCTATCCATTCTCTATTCTCTATCTATCTGTTCTATCTGTCCGCCGGTCCATCCTATGGATCCTGTTTGCGCTAAACTGTCTATTTCATCTGTTCTGCGTCTTTCCTAATTATTCTTACTGTTTATCTCTTCTATCTACTCTATCTGTTTTAGCTATTCTTTATGTTCTGTCTTTCCATTATCTCTGTTCGATGCGTTCTATCTAGTCTATCAATTGCGTTTATGCCTTCTTTTTGTTCTGCCCCTCTCCATTTCTCACTTTTTATCTACCTTATTGTTGCTTCTTATCTTATCTAGTCTGTTTTATGTTTTGTTTTACTTGCTATTTTTTCTAGTAACCTATATCGTCTTTCTGTTCTACCTATCGGCTGATGCTCACCACCACTCCTCCTCCTCCTCCTCCTACTACTACTACTACTACTATTACTACTACTACTACTACTACTACTACTACTACTACTACTACTGCTACTGCTACTGCTACTGCTACTGCTACTGCTACTGCTACTGCTACTGCTACTGCTACTGCTACTGCTACTGCTACTGCTACTGCTACTACTACTCCT
>VSDK01025671.1:36507-38716 GCA_009767595.1 Symbiodinium kawagutii | reverse complement strand
GCTGCTGCTGTTGCTCCAGTACTGCTCCTGCTACTGCTACTGCTACGGCTACTGCTATTGCTATTGCTGCTACTACTAGTACTAGTACTAGTACTAGTACTACTACTACTACTACTACTACCACTACTACTACTACTAGTACTACTACTACTACTACTACTACTACTACTACTACTACTACTACTACTACTACTACTACTAGTACTAGTACTAGTACTAGTACTACTACTACTAGTAGTACTACTACTACTACGACGACGACGACGAGGACTACTACTACTACTACCACTACTGCCTACTGCCTACTGCCTACTGCCTGCCCCCTACTGCCTACTATCTACTCCCTACTCCCTACTGCCCACTATCTACTGCCTACTACCTTCTGCCTACTACCTTCTGCCTACTACCCACTACCTACATCTGCCTACTACCCACTACCTACATCTGCCTACTACCCACTACCTACTACCGAATACAAACTACCGAATACCTACTACCTACCACCTACTACCTACATCTACCTACTACATACTTTACTACTTCTTACTTTTCCTACTATGGCTGCTGCTGCTAGTGCACTGTGCGGGTCGGGCGGGGCGCGCCTACCACCAGTATAGATTAGATAGAAAAGACAAATTTCAATGTCGATGGGTAAATTTAATTTTAAAAACCAAGTGAAATAAAGGCAACAGAATAAAGAAAATAGACAGGATAGATTAGCTGAATCAGATAAGTGGGAGATTAGATAAATGAAATAGATGTGATACGTAAGATAGATGAGATAGATAAGATAGATCAGATAGACAAATAGATCTGATAGAAAAAAGATAAGATAGATATACAGATAAGACAAAAGTGTACAGTATTAGATGGGAAAGACAGACATGATCTAACATCATCATCATCAACATCATCATCATCATCAACAACATCATTATCATCCTCATCATCCTCATCATCATCATCATCACCACCATCATCATCAATCATCATCATCATCATCATCATCATCATCATCATCGTCAAAATCGCCATCATCATCGTCAACATCAGCAGCATCACCATCGTCATCATACATCATCCCTGACCATGATCGTCATCATCATCCACCATCATAATCATCATCACATTGTCATCAATCATCAGTTATGATCATCACCATGATCATCACCATCGCCATCATCCATCACCAACAATCATGTCACAATCATCATCACCATCATCATCATCACCATCATGATCATCATCATCATCATCAGCATCATCATCATCATCATCATCATCATCATCATCATCATCATCATCATCATCCATCATCCCTGACCATGACCTTCATCATCACAATCACCATCACCATCACCATCATCATCATCTTCTTCATCCATCATGGTTATTGTCTATCATCATAATCATCATCATCATCAACATCATCATCAACCGTCATCAAATCACCATCATAAACATCACCATCATCATCATCACCATCATGATCCATCACCAACAATCACCGCCATTATGATCACCATCGTCCTCATCATAATCAGCATCATCGTCATCATCCACCATCATCATCATACACCATCGTCATCAAACATCATCATCATCATCATCATCATCATCATCGTCACCATCAAATCAATCATCATCATCGTAATCATCATCATCAATCATCACCACCAACACCACCACCATGACCATCGCCATCACCACCACCACCATCATCATCATCATCATCATCATCATCATCATCATCCATAATCCCTGACCATGACCTTCATCATCACAATCACCATCACCATCACCGTCACCATCACCATCACCATCACCATCATCATCATCATCATCGTCCATCATGGTCATCGTCCATCATAGTCATCAATCACCATCAAATCACCATCACCATCAACATCACCGTCATCACCATCATCATCATCACCATCATCATCCATCACCAACAGTCATCGCCACTATTGACACCATCATCATCAGCACCATCACCATCAACATCACCATCATCAACATCACCATCATCATCATCACCATCATGATCCATCCTCAACAATCATCCCCATTATGATCACCATCGTCCTCATCATAATCAACATCATCGTCATCATCCACCACCATCATCATACATTGTCGTCATCCATCATCATCATCATCATCATCATCATCATCATCATCACAATCACCATCATCATCAACATCA
>VSDK01025671.1:21507-31507 GCA_009767595.1 Symbiodinium kawagutii | reverse complement strand
AAAAATATGGATTGCCTTGAAGCCCAATAGCGCAAGGTGTTGCGATGAAACAAGAAGACAACACAAAACAAGAAGACAAGAGAGGTAAATAAACTTCACAAATAAAAACATAAAAATGAAATAGAGACTTTCTTAGGTTTCCTTACAAATATCTGAGGAGAGAGAGGCTCTTCGTATGTTCCCTAGACAGAGTTGCAGAGAGACCCTCAACGGCGTATCTTGGGCATCCGCGTCGTCGGAACACGAGTCGCAGTGGCACCCCTGGAGCGCTCAACGAACGTCACACGCACGAAATTTGCCCCTGTCAGATTTCAAAATTGTTCTCACAATTTATACAATTTATTGACAATCTTATTGTTCTCAATTGATTGACGAGTTCGAAGAGCGAATTTCCCAACTTCCATGTTGCGAGTTGCACGGGAACAGTCAAGTTTTCGTAACGACTTTCTGCAGCTACCAGCGGGTTGTTCCAACACGTTTCGGTGAGATGTTTTTTTCGGTGCTTGCCATCACCCTTTTGGACTTCCCCGTCCGTCGCACTTACGCGACCATTCGAGGCATCTGCCCAACTGTGTTTATTTTTGTTATAATATGTTGATGTCAATGTTGACTCACGTCCATTGATGCCACACCATGAACCATGAGGGTCTGGTGCAATCTCCGCAGTTTGGCCATCCTATGGGCCCAAATTGTGACCGTCGCAGGGCGCCCTTGAGCTGACCCATGTGCTGCAAGCGGTACTACCGCGCGTGAGAAGAAAAGATCAGTTGAGCCCTGCTGCAGTTGACTTCGTGTGCACCTGCTGCTGATTGAGATTGGTAGCGGAGCCCAAATTGGGCATCCGTGGTTTCCTACCTCCCGGACTCCGAGATCGCCCTGAACACCGTCTACGACATGACGGGTGGTGGTGGAGCTGGAAAGGGAGGAGGAAAGCCCTCGGCGACGCCGCCGGGATTGGACTCAGGCCTTGCGAAGTCAGTGCCTTCAGCGACTGGACTAACCCCCAAGACCTACCGCTCCTACCGACGAAAGCTGGATTTGTTCGGACGCCAGTGCCTCCGAAGGAGCAAAGAAGCTGCTGTGGAAGGAGCCTACTTAGTCCTTTCCAAGCTCGAGGACATAGCTTGGGAAGCTGCTGAGTCGCTGGAGTACGATGACATCGAGCTAGCCGACAACCCCTTCGAGCCCATCCGAAAGCTGTTGGATGAGATCTTCCAGCACGAGGAAGAGGTGGAGCTGCCTGAGAAGTGCCAAGAATTCTTTGAGCACTTCAGCAGAGAGAAAGGGGAAGAGCTTCAAGCATTTTTGGTGAGGCATCAGACGATGCTTCGAAAGCTGAAGGAGCTCCAGGTGGACATCCCGCCATTGTTGGCTGGTTGGCATTTGCTTCAGAGGTCTGGAGTGCCACGGTGGACCCATCCCCAGGTCAAAGCCATGTGCGGTGGTGTTCTCACCGCAGCCGCTGTGGGAAAAGCTCTCACAAAGATGTTTGGAGGTGATTCCAAAGCCAATAGCAAAGACATCGCCTTCAAGCACCAAGATGGTTTCTTCGTGGACTATGCCGACTACGATGAGAACCTTGATGACGAGGTCTTCTTCCAGAGCTATGACGAAAACGACTGGTCATGGAGCTGGACGTGGGACGACGAAGAGACCTACGAAGAGATCGACTATGTGGCAGCTGGCGATGAGGATGACGAAGTGATCCCCGAGCTCGAAGAGGCCAGCTCACAAGTCGAAGATGCCTACATCAACTACTTAGACAGCCGCAAGAAAATGAGAGAACTGGCATTGGCCAGAGGATTCTACCCAGTGGTTGCACTGGACATGGGACCCGGTGGAGGACGAAGCCAAGGAGGTGGAAAAGGTGGATCAGCAAAGGGAGGATCCACAAAAGGAAAAGGAAAATCCAAAGGGAAAGGAAAGACCGGAAGCAAATCCAAATCCGGCGGTGGAAAATCCTTTCAACCTCCTGGAGGCCGACGCTATGTGTTTGCTCGTCGCGGAAAAGGAGATGCTTCAAGCAGTTCCGCGGAAGAGCACCTCTACCGGAAGCACTGCCCAACATGGACCGCGATTCAAGCGGTATCGATTGCCCGCATCTGGCATCAAGGAAGTGCCAGATGAGATCTCCATGGTGGAAGAGGCTGGTGACGCACCCATCCCCACTGAGTTCAAGATGGCGCACACCGTCCTCAACGTGGAGACCGAAGTTGGATGGGCAATCATGGATAGCGGTGCGACGAAGACCGTTTGTGGTGAGCAGGTGTGGAACCAGATCACCGAGTACCTGGTGATGAGAGGACTCGATGACAGGAAGGTCATGCATCGAGATGTGAAGGACTTTCGTTTTGGAGATGGTGCCATCCTTCGCTCCTTGCACAGTGCCACGATTCCCGTGTGCGTGGCAAAGCAATGGAAGGAGCTGGTCATCCACATCCTTCCCGGTTCTACGCCCTTGCTGCTCGCCCGGCCCGACTTGGAAGCTTGGCAGGTGGTGGTCGACTACCGAAGCAAAAGCGTCAAAGTTGGTGGTGTTCCTGTGAAGCCTTCCTACACACGGAATGGCCACTATATGATCAACATCTTTGACGACTTGCAGGACGTCATGAGCATCGAGGAGTTGCAGAACCGCGACATCGAGCAGGACGACCAGACTTTTCTGTCCAGCATCATGACTGACGATGTCTCTGACCTTGAGTATGACATCGAGGTCGACATGGATGCTCATTGGGCCGATGACCACATCTACCTCGCCAACGAGAAGGCCAAGCGCACTGAGAGGAAGCTCAAGTTCTGGGAGCTCTATGTGGATGAAGGTCGCTTGGGCGCCTATCTGGCTTCCAAGTATGATGATGTGGAGACGAGGACCTTCACCCTGCCTCATTGGAACTTCGAATATGAGGAGCGCCGTGCAGAGTTCTTTCGTCTAGCTGAACGAGAAGAACCACATCATTGCATGGTCACTCCTGAGTGCAAGCTCTGGTCCCCCATGCAGAACATGAACTACAGGACTCCGGAGCGCCGAGCGCTACTACGGGATCTTCGCAACTATGAGGAAGATGAGCACCTCGCGTTCTACGCAAAGGTGCATGCCACTGGGAAACGAGTCTGCTATGACACAACCTTCGAACATCCGGCAGATGCAGCATCCTGGCAAACGAAGACCATGGAGGACATGCGTGGATACTTCGAGACGGTGCTGGACCGTTGCCGAACTGGACTGAAGCTGGCACCTACCTCGCCCCGCTTCGTGCTGAAGCCCACACGCATCCGGAGCTCTTCTCGAAAGGTGGCTATGGCTATGAACCTACGTTGCCATTGTGTTGGTGGACACGATCAGATGATGGGTCGTGGTCGAGAGCTCAAACGGATGCAGAACTACGAGCCTGCCATGGTCCGACGTTTGGGAGATGCCATCTACGAATCTATGGAGGATGCCTGGTTGAAGCGTGGACAAGCTGAACTGATGATGCTCGATATGGTTGAGAAATCAACCGAAGATATGAAGTACCTCGAGCAGAACAAGGAGCTGGTCGCTATCGCTGGACCAGATGCACTTCGTTCAGTGGCTCTACTGCACAAGCAACTTGGGCATCCCAATGGAGCCAAGCTGGTTTTGGCGGTGAAGAGCCGCAACTTGCCAGATGACTATGTGACTGTGGCTCGCAAGTACAAGTGCCCACAGTGCCTGGCTAAGGCACAACCCAAGAGTGTTCGCGTGGCCACCTTGCAGAAGCCACCCCACTTCAACCACACAGTTGCCATCGACACCTTCTACATTCAGTGGAAGGGTGAGAAGAAAGCCATCTTCTCGATTTTGGATGAGTTCAGCCGCTATGAGATGGACATGCTGCTGACCGAGGAGACGGCCGAGATGGAGATCGCCTTGATGGACAGTTCCTGGATGATGCATTTTGGATATCCCAAGGTGCTTCGATGTGATGCCTCAGGACCCCATCAAGGTGCTCGCTTTGCTGAATGGGCATCCCAGCATGGGACGCGTCTGGAGCTGATTCCTCGTGGTGCACATCACAGGTTGGGAATCCTGGAGCGCAACCACGCTGTTCGACGGAAGATGGTCGAGACCTTCGAGCAGGACGTGTCCGACACCACTTTGGAGGAAGCCCTTCGCGCCACTTGTCACCAACGGAATCGCTTGAGTTCCGTGAAAGGATCTACCCCAGCTGCCATTGCTTTTGGGCATGTACCTTCCGAAGGCGGAAATCTGGACTTTCCTGGTCCCGAAACCTTCGGTGATGCTTCTGATTTGGCACGAACCAACAAGGTGCGTGAGGCAGCTGCTGTGGCCTTTCATCGGGCCAACCATGATCTCGCCATCCGCACGGCCTTTCTTCATCGTGCTCGTGTGGAGGAAGACGAGCTCTTTGCGGGTGACTATGTCTACTACTGGAAGCCGCAGACCAACAAGCTGGATCCTTTTCGCTGGCGTGGTCCTTGCATGGTGGTGGCTGTGGAACCTATGCCCTATCGCTCTTCGATGATCTACTGGATTGCGCATGGTTCGTCACTGGTGCGGGCCACCAGGCAACAACTTCGCTATGAAACCGTGCCGGAGCGCTATGAGCGCCAATCCAAGCCTGACTACCTGCCCTCTCTGCAGAAGCCTTTGAAGCAACGACTCTTGGATGTCCTCAAGCCCATCCGCGGTCCTGTTCGTGCCGTGGACATTGCCTCCATGCCCTTGGATGATGATCTTCTGGGGGGTGATGTTTCCACTGACGCTTCAACAGCTGAGCCCCGCCCCTCAGCTGAGCCCCGCCCCTCACGGCGTGTGCCCCCTCCGACTGTTCCTGATTCTCCTGAAGCCGAAGCCGAAGCCCCTGAGTCGGAACCGCATCTCTCCCCCGATGCCATTTTGGAGGACCATGCAGCTGGTGGCGTTTGGACTGATCCCGGACCAACCTTACCTACTACCACGGAAGAGAACAATGACAACAACCGAGCGGTCCGGTTCCCAAATGCACCATGGAAACAACGAGCGCCTCGACTCTTTCCTCCGTATGCTCGTGAACGACAACGAGCTGCCCGAGCCTCTACTGAGACTGACCACTTGGAGGAGACTGTGCCCCTCGACATTGGTGATGTGCCGATGGAGCCTGAACAAGCTCGATTGGCTCAGATGGTTCAAGTGGCCCATCCGGAAGTGTTGGATCCTCGACGTGAAGTTCAAGAGGGACAACCAGATGCGGAGGAGGACAAGCACATCATCAGCTCTCGGGAAAAGAGACACTACGAAGAAGCGGTCCGAGTGGCAACTCGACTTTCAGATCATCAAGCTCGACGACTTGATGGCCTTCCTCCACGACAAGAAGACGGACAAGCTATGCCCAAGAGTCACAAGGGCGATGATGAAATCCATTTCCTCGCTATGGAAGAGGATGAGATCAACATGGCCGTCGTGGAGAGCAAGCTGACAGCCGAGGAAAAGAAGTCCTTTGTCGAGGCCAAGCGAGCGGCATTGGTTCCCTGGTGTGAAAATGATGCTTGGAGACCTATCGAGAGAACGAAGGCTCCTCCAGGAACATTGGTGCCAATGCGCTTCTTGCTCAGGTACAAGGAGAAGAAACCCAATGCTCGTGTGATCCTCCAAGGCTTCAAGCACAAGGATGTCATCGAGAGCAAATTGGACACTGAGTCTCCCACTGTGTCCCGACTTAGCAAATATCTCATGACCGTGCTGGCCTGCACCACGAGATGGAGACTGGGTACCATGGATGTGAAGTCCGCTTTCCTTCAGAGTGACTACATCCATCATGAAGTGGAGTTGTTTGGTGAACCTTCGGCTGACATGCGAAGGTTGCTGGCCGAAATGGTCGGACTCAAGGAGCATGAGGTGATGATGATGACGAAGCCAGCCTTTGGAGATGTGCGAGCTCCTCGACAGTGGAACGACACAGCAGACCGTGCGCTCACTACTGAAGTGGGACTGCTCAAGCACAAGCTGGACGGCTGCGTCTACCTCAGTCTCCGGGAAGCTGTGAAAGGCGATTCTGCCTTTGAAGTATTCCACCACAACGGGAAGGACATGATAGTGGATGGGATACTGTGCATTCACGTCGACGACATCATTGCTGCCGGCGAGAATGTGTTCCACCAAGACGACATCCTCAAGCACGAGCCGAAGTCTGAGCCTAGCAACTATGCTGAGCGGATGTATGTGCTCTTGCATCGGTTCAAGTTTGGTAGCGTGGACTTCGGTGACCAACAGACATTTTGTGGATGTAAGGTGCAACAATCCGTGGATTCATCCACGGTTTCCTACGACCTGGCCAAGTACATCCAGCAGCTGAAGCCGTTGACCCTGGACAAGACCCGGAAGCAGACGCCCTCTGAGAGAACTACTCCCAAGGAGCAGTCACAACTTCGAGGACTACTTGGTGGTTTGGCATGGCCTGCAAACCAGACCCAGCCCCATTTGGCTGCATCTGTGTCATTGGCGCAGGCAGGGTCGAGTGGAGCAACCGTCAACGACATGCTGGAGACCAACAAGGTGCTGCGGTATGCGAAAGAAACCGCGCAAATTGCTCTGGTTATCAAGGAGCATGGACCACTGGAGAAGCTTCGTTTTGGCATTTACACAGATGCCTCATGGGCAACCCGTCCCGATGGATCTTCACAAGGTGGCTGGATTCTTTTCATCGGCTCCGAGGATGAGTTCAATGGCGAGAAACCGTTCCCCCTCACCGTCATCGATTGGGCCTCAAAGAAGCTGACTCGAGTTTGCAGATCATCTTTGTCTGCAGAAGCCCAAACCATGGCTATGGCAGTGGACAACCTCGAGTGGACGAAGACTCTTTTTGCTTTGATGATTTGGCCCACTCAGGAAGCCGACAATGAGGAAATGATGAGATGGCTGGGTGGATCCCCGTGCATCACTGATGCACGTGCTTTGTTCGATGCCAGCAACAGCAAAGCTCCTGGAATGAAGCTGGCAAAGAAGAGAACCGCCATTGAGATCAAGATTGGACAAGAACGACTACAAGCAGCTGGCGGAGTGATGAAATGGTGCAATTCGCATCAACAACTGGCCGATGGTATGACAAAGACATCGGCAAGGCAAAAGCTAGCACAGGAACTACAGCGAAGAGTTCACTGCCTTCGCTATGACCCCAACTACACAGCCGCCAAGAAGGTGAAGACTGCTGCAAAGATCGAGGAGCAAGACCATCTCGATCAGGCTGCCGAGGAATTTCGGCGCCAGCAGCAAATTGCTGATGGCATCTACAAACTGGAAGACTTAGAGGATGAGGAGAAGGAGGAATGCAAGGTGTGCCTTCTACCTGGATGCACACTCAGCGCTGAGGACGGAAAGCGCTATTGCTGCAAGAGGCACTACCATGCACATCAACAGAAGAAAAAGACGCCAACTTCCAGAACCAATCAATCAGCCGGTACTGTATGGCTGCTGACTTTGGCCAATGAAGCAAAAACGGTTGATGCCTACTCCATCAAGATGCTGGAGGTTCCCTCCTATGTCAAGGTGATTGCCGTTGTCTTCACGGTCTTGATGGTCTTCGTGTTGGCGCTGTTGGGAGCATATCGCCAAGGTATGCGTGCTGGACTTCAACGACGACAAGTCCATCTGGTCCACGTCCCTGCACCTCCTCCTGGAGATGTTTCCTCAGACTCTGAGGACAGTTTTGAAACCATCGGTTGGGATACTATGCATTTGTATCAACGATTGCAGCCCACCGAAGTGAGATGTCTA
This sequence comes from Symbiodinium kawagutii, assembly GCA_009767595.1. Taxonomy (NCBI): domain Eukaryota; class Dinophyceae; order Suessiales; family Symbiodiniaceae; genus Symbiodinium; species Symbiodinium kawagutii. The sequence goes on along the minus strand of VSDK01025671.1, from coordinate 23,775 downwards.
AGTGGAAGACGCTATCGCGTCTGGACTGACGAAGAGGCAGAGGAGATCACCCATGACTTCATGCGAGACCTTCTACGACCAGCCCCTGGAAGAGAAGTGACCAACGACATGGTTCGTCGAGTACTTCGAGGAGACCAAGTGGAGGACCTCTCCAGTGTGGAGAGGCCATCTGAATGGCACAGGATGAGCGAGATCGAGCAGGACATGATGAGAACCCGCTTGGAGGACGCTCTCCTCCTTGGCCTTCGACCGTGGGATGATGACATGGAGAAAGACAGTTATCGACACGCCCAACGACTTCGGCGTGAAATGGATGAGGTGGTCAACCGAGCCAACACATCTCAACAACCCACAACCATGCCAGCCGTGATGCTGGAACGAGATCGACAAGGACGACAAACCCGATTCAATCAAGCTCAAGAGCGACATCTACGAGACCATGGCTACGCAATTTTTTCAGATGCTGCGGTGCTCACCATGAAGAAGAACCTGCGACGCTATCTGGATCAACACCAGAGCATCGAGCAAGTCCTGACCCAAGAGGAGATGGATAGAATCATGGCCGGTGAACCTACGTCGGCTCATGTTCCTCTTGCTGCGGACGAATGGAATGGAATCAGTCCGGAAGAGCAATCCCGGTTGATTCAGCAGCTGGAAGATGCCATCCTACTTGGCATCGATGTCGACCAGATGACTCCAGCTCATCGTGAAGAAGCTGTGCGTCTGAGGGGACGCCTAGCCATGCTACTGTGAAACAGTGGCAATTTTCTTTTCTTTTCCACCAGTGTCAATGTTGACTCACGTCCATTGATGCCACACCATGAACCATGAGGGTCTGGTGCAATCTCCGCAGTTTGGCCATCCTATGGGCCCAAATTGTGACCGTCGCAGGGCGCCCTTGAGCTGACCCATGTGCTGCAGGCGGTACTACCGCGCGTGAGAAGAAAAGATCAGTTGAGCCCTGCTGCAGTTGACTTCGTGTGCACCTGCTGCTGATTGAGAGTTGATTATTTAGTAACACATGTGGCTTATTTCTTGGTTTTCAACAAAATCAAACACTCAGGCTTTCATGATGAAAATATATGATCATGTGCTTTTCAAACTTTTTTGCACCTCCCAAACCTGATTTTGAAACTCTCTGCAAAAGCATCGGTGACTGCGTGGTTTGGCGCAAGCACCAACCAGTCTCCAAACCCATGTGCCATTGTAAAGCCGCAGCAAGCAGCGTTTCGGTTTCGTTCGAGCGACAGGCCTCATCAATGCAAAAAACGATAAAACACAACAAAATTAGCTGAAGAATGCCAAAACCATTTGCCCCCCGAAACCAAGAAAAAATTCCAAAAACACACGAAAACAAACAACAACAAATCCATGCGAATCCCCATCGCATTGCACCTTCCCATCCGATTCGTTGCATTTCGTTGCGTTTGGAAAGCAACATCTTTCACACGTGCAACGCATTTCGATAAGGCATCGATTCTTCTCCACGTGCATCGCATGGGACCAAAACAGGCAGCTGTGTATTGGGTCGGACGTTGTTCCGTTCTTTTTTGAGGAAAAACAAAAAGTGTTGAGAAAAACTGTTCGGAATTAGACAAAACAACACTTTTCTTCAAAGCACTCCTGCAGCGTTTTCTCGACTAAACGGACTATTAAAGGAAACGCTCAGGGGCCAGAGTGCCACACTGACGATGGGCGAAGTCCAAAGGTTGAATGCCATGCATCTTTTGCATCTCTGAAAAATCAGAGATCACATATTTGCTCGTTCATTGCCAAAGGATTTCCCCTGAACGTTGAAACTGAAAAATTGGAAAAACAAACAATGTTTTTTCAATGGTTTTGTTGGTTTTGGATTTTGTTTTGAGTCAGTCCTTTTGTGTCTGTCCTGCTACGTCTTCTGGTGCTGTTTGTCCTCTTGCGTCAACGTCGAAAGCATTGCTGGCGATGATGATTTCTGTGGTGGTGTGTGTGTGTTTATGCATCCCTAGGACTCCAAGTACCTATATATCAGGAACCACCTTGGTTACCAGTATTTCCCCACCTGTCAGGCGAGGGTTGTTAGATTTTATCAGAGTTGGCTTCTCCTCCTCCTCCTCCTTGTCCTCCTTCCTCTCCTCCTCCTCCTCCTCAACCACGACCATGCACGACTAGTGGTCGCTGCCGGACCTCAACCACGACCGTCCACGCATAGTTGTCGCTGCCGGACCTCAACCACGACCATCCACGCCCAGTGGTCGCTGCCGGACCTCAACCACGACCACACACCCC
>VSDK01025670.1:596181-664992 GCA_009767595.1 Symbiodinium kawagutii | reverse complement strand
GGAGGAGCCCCTCCCAGCCCCAGCCGTGACCGGCACCACCGGCGGCCATCGGGTCACGTTCATCTCCGAGGATTTGGAGGCGGTGATTTCTGCAGCCACCGACTCCTGGCACCGAAGCATCATCTGGCGAGGGGTCAACCACGGAAAACAATGGATAATTATAGGGGAACCAGGTAATGGTTGATGATGCTAATCTATATTAATTAGCATCTCTATTGAAAACAATGGGTGATGATGCTAATGGTAGGGGAAGACAGGGATACAGATGCTAATGGTAGGGGAAGACAGGGGAAGACCTGATTGAGCGATGATCACCAAGAATCAGAGGGAAAACAATGGTTAATGATAGGGGAAGCAGGGGTACAGGGTGATAAAGGGATAATGGAAGATTGATATTGACCAGTGGTTACCATGGAACCATCATATACAGATAAGAATCCACTAGTAAAAGTAAAAACCATGGTAAATGATGGAAGGATATACCAGCTGTGGCTATGGGTCAAGCAGTTCATCAACCAACTAATGGGGGATAAGTTCACCAACAAGAACAGTGGGAAAAGCATGTTTCATGATGGGGGAACCAGGGGTACGGGGTTCTGACTCTCAAACAATCAACGTGTCGAAGCATGTTCTTTCAGAGATTTCTTTCAAGACATTGCTGGTGGTTTCTCAAAATTACGGAACCCAAAGTTTGGATAGTTGATTACTTCAGATGGTTTAAATAAAGGATGATTTGCGGGCACCCCCATTTGAGGAAACCACCGCTACAATGATTAACTTGAGTATGTAACCACAAATTCAATCTAATTTAGGCATGTATAAAGCATCAATTCCCCAGTAGCTGGGCTTTCAGGATTACTCTTCAGCATTGTGAACCGCAGTCATCATCAAGTCTATGGTTCCCCATTCATGTATGGCTTACTTAGCTTAATCATTAATGTGCCAGTCATTAATTATGGTTCTCCACTAATTAGACACCATGCTCAGCATTCATTGACTAACCCCACTGGTCAAGCATTTTTTCGCTAATTAACCACACTGGTCATATGGACCATTCTTACAAACCATTCATTAACAATCATTAAAATCGTATCAACCATCCATTCATTCACCAACCATTCCTTAAAATTTCTTAACCATCATTATATTCGCAATCATTATCAAGTTGATTGGAAAGTTCATCAACTTTTCATTAACCATTCACCAACCATTCACCAACCATTCATCAACCATTCATCAACCACTACTCTACCGGTCACTTCATGAAGCCATTGGCGCATGGCACCACAACTTCGAAACGCACCTTGGACAACCACACGTTGACGCCATCGCACTTGTCGATGGCCACAGCCACAACCTGCCACGCGCCGAGGACCTATCCTCAGCCGGGCTATAGCCATCATTGCTGCGAAGCATCAACCATCAGCATCAACTGATCGCCATTCTCAATCATGACCATTCACCAGCATCAACCGGTTTGAAGCGCGACGATTTTTTCAAACATCTTGAATACACAACTACTGTCCGAGTAAACTGATGGTAGTACCGTCCAAGTGAATGGTTGCTTGTGGTAGACTCCTGCTATGACTAACCGGTCACAGCGCAGCTCAGAGCGCGGTGACCAAAGTTGTTGACCAAAAAAATCACCGGAAGGTGAGGAAACCATCATGGATACACCAACGGATCATGGCTTCTATAACTGGTTACATTCAGATGGGTTATACCCTATTATAAGGTCAAAAAATTGATTAAATGATGGTGAAAGGGCCAGGGTTATAACCTCCCTTCGTAAGGTGATTTAAACAAATTGAGACACAGTACCCTGAAAGAAATCAAGTCGTTGTAGAATCTGCAGTCCCCGCATGGTACCTCCGCAAAAAGCCAAATATTACTCTATGTCCATATCAAGTAATTAGCGTCATTTCAGAATCAACATCCATATTACTCTATGTCCATCATTCTAGTCTATTGGCCGGAAACAAAACACCGCCCAAAGTGTTCAAACCAAGTCGTCAATTAGGCTTGTGCCGAACCCTCTCTGTACTGAAGCCTGAGGTTGCTAGGGGTCAATCTCCGATGAATGGAAGATCCAGTTGCTCAAGAAATCACCAGCTTTCAGCAGAGCTGGCTGGTCTCCCTACAGCATCACCTCCTAGCCATGCCGTGGAGCTCCGGTTCCGCCCAGCCCGGTCCTTCCCCAGGGCTTGCATCTGGCATCTGTCACAATTCACCAGCTCAACCGCCTCGGTCGATCAGCGGATTTGGAGGTCGATCACATGTACACGGTTTATACATATGTATCTGTACAATCTATTTATATATATATATATATTTATATTTATATTTATATTTATATTTTTTATTTTTTTTACAATTTATATACAGCACATTAATTTAAATCGAATTATGTATCTATTCCTACAGCATTCATTTACTCATTTAGCTATTTATCTATGTATGTATTTATGTATCTATTTATTCATTGATATAATTCAATGTAAAAATATCTGCAATCTGCATATATGTCTACGTGTCTTAGATGTAGATCAACTGTGTATACAACAGTGTGGACATTGTTTGAACACGCATCAATGTATTAGATACAATATTGTTCAGCACACTTGTGTACACAAATGAATTGCCACACATTGCCACGCATAAATATCAGCTTGGATAGTCCAGTCACAGCATTGATAACGATCTAATTCTAGTCTTAAGAAAAGAAACCGTGCCTGACTAAATATGTAGCCATGTGTCCAACCAAAATTATGTAGAGGCAACTGTACATCATGCCAAAGAGCATCTGATTTCAACTCTAAATGTCCTTCCACTTTTGGGTGTCTGAAATTGCCTCCCCTACTAGCTTGCACATTTGGCTCTCTGGCCAACTACGTTGTTGGAGACTCTTGGTCGACCCATTGATTCATGAAAGATCTGGGCTTTTCGAATCACTTGACAAATGATCCAAGCCCCGCTTGCAGGTTGCAAAGAAGCTCAGTTGCTGATGGGTTGCCACATAGGCATTCGCACAAATGTATACACATGTTATTGTCATGTGTCAATTCTAAGACATGTAGATGTAAGACTCTTTGACCTCCGTTATCATTTTGATCAGGGTACGGTTGCGAGTCATCATTTCTTGCATTTACGGGCATACTTCTGGATATGAGTTTGTTACCCCCAATAAGTGGGCTTTTACTAATAACGATTAATCACGGGGTGGTTAAGGGGCACCACCAATTTCGACATGGACAAACCAGTGATCATCCTGACTAATTAACCACTACCAATAAGCAGCCAATTAACCAGCGAATGAACTAGCTAATCAACCAGCTAATTCACCACTGGCTATAACCACGATGATCAAGCAAATTGTAACCACTATAGGTAGTTTCTCAAAATAGGGATACCCCTAAATTATTTTCTATTAATTAGTCATTTACAGTAACAAACCGCCCGTTTTTGGGGGCTCCCTATTTGGAGAAACCACTGCTGTTGTTCGGTATCATCCCCCTTGTTGGTGAAAGCCTTGACCCAACTCGTTTCAGGATCCATACCTTTGAACTTGGGGCCCTGGTTGGTCGTTGGGCCGGGCGACCGAGATGACGTCTTGGCACAGGACATTCACCTGGCACGGCAGGTGTGGTTCTCGGCTTAGGAAGCTCCAAATTCTCTGTTGCTTGGAATGACTGTCTGGTTGGTGGTTGAACCACCCCTATGAAAAATATGAGTCAACCAGCCAATTGTTAATCATTACTAGTGAAAATAAAAAATATCTGAAACCACCAACCAGCTGTGATTCTGGTGATTTGTAATAACAACAATAATGGTGATAACAGCATTTATACCAAACGATTCTGGTGATTGTCATTATCATGATCAACAAGAATAGGTTGTACAACAATGGTGTTTACAATGATCATGAATGCTTAAGTGGAGACAACGACGACGACTCAGCGGAATGCTAAATGTTGGAGACACTATCAACGCTGAATCAACGCTGAGATCTTACCCTTGACGTGCACGACACAGAGCTGTCAACGAGCAAAGCTACTCCTTTCGTTGGTTCAACATGACTTAACTAAATAATCATTGGTTGTTCAAGTTGTTCAAGTGTTCATTGGTAATGAACTAACTCTTGCAACATGTGTAAATATTGCATCTAAATTCCAGGCTGAAGAAGCCAGGATCAGCGATTGCTCAAACATTACAAGCGGTGCGGCCCGCCACTGAATGGCTTCCCAAGGTGACCCCCCAAAAAAGTGTGCGGAATGCGGAAACAGCGCCTCGAAGATTGCAAATGGGCACTTGTTTCTTGGGAAGAGAGTGTTTCATCCACTCATCTCTTGTTCCTATTACCGAACTCACCCAAATGGATATGGGTCAATATCAACCAACCAATTTCATGGGGGTAATGACCAACAATGATAGGGAAAACAATGGTTAATGATAGGGAACCAGGGGTACGGGGTTTTGACCCACTGTCAAATAAAACAAACAGTAAGAATAAAGAATAACAAACTAATCCAAAATCCCTATTACATTATCAAATCCAATACTAAACTAATCCACTTCAAGGGGAGAAGAGATCAGTTTATGGAGAAGAGACCACGATGGGCCATGGTCACACACAGCTGCAGCTGGGGGTCTCCCGTATCCCGTATCTGTTCGACCAAGTTCAGCTCGTGCGTTGGGATGCGAATCCATAAACTTAGCTTCGGGGGTTCTTAAGATAGGGAGCCCTCACAAAATGTTTGGTTTAATTGGATCATTTGGATGATTTGGATGATTGTTATGAATGATAAATGACTTTGATGAATTAGGAGTACCCCGTGGTATCGCCATATTAAGAAACCACTCTTGGTGACCCAGCTCCCCGTGTCTTTTTCAAAGGAAACACACCGATCCGTCGGTGTCCGCATCATTGGTTTCCCGCTGCACCGCTGCCCCCGAATCCCCCGAATCTGCGCCTTTTCGCAGCTGTCCACGCAAATGGATTTGACCTGCAGGTTCCGGCGCTGCGTCTGAAAATTGTGATGTGATTGTGGCTGTTCCAAGGAGCATGGATAATTATAGTGACTAGAGTGATTAAAGTGATTATAGTGCTTTTGTGATTGAATATGGTTGAATTTACTATAGCTATGCTGGTTGATAATCAAAGAGTTCGCGATGACTGTGGCTCATGCTCAATGGTGGTCCCTGATGATGGCTGATGAACAATAAGGGACATAAGTGGACATATCCATGAAATAGAGGACATGCAATGGCGGGCATATGATGTCACAAGATGGTGGTCCTGGATACAATGCTAAGTTGTTAGAGAAAACAAATGCTGCAAACAAAAACATATGCCATACATAGATAGCTGTAGCTGTAGGTCGATCTATCCATCCATCTGCAAATAGATACATACATTTATCATCAGTTGTCAATATGCCCATGTGTTTGTATGGTGGTTTCTCAAGCCATAGGGGTACCCCGATCAATCATCCTTCATAGTAGTCATTATTAGTAATCAACCAACCATAACTTTTGGGGTCCCCCATGGCTTAAGAAACCACCAGCACTGCGGCGCATCTGTCTGTAGACAACACATGTGAGTTGCACTGTCACTTTCACAGTATTGGTCACTTCTTGGGATCCCGTTAGTGGCTACCCAGCAGCAGCACAACTGATGTCTGTTGCTATCATGGCAGTAAGCCTTGCACGACAGGCACGGCAGATGGCAGATTCAGCATCCAGATGGGGTGTCATGTAGGCTCCACGCAAGCGTGCTCGAAAATTCGCTGGTCCAAACCCTGCAGTGTGAACATTCCAATAATGCGCATTCCAAAATTGACTGATACCCATTTAAACCCATCGCGTCTTTGTCAGTGGAGTTTCCAATCAGCATCGTCGATGCCGGGATATGCCGGGGCTGTTGGACAGGCTAAATTGTCCTGCATATGAGGTATCAACAATGTGATAATAATGTGATTGTATTCAAAGCAACTGGTAGGCTCACATTGATGCCCTATGCTTACCATTACAGTAGGTAACCAGTTCGATTCTCTCATTGTTGTAACTATAGGATTGGTTACCTACTATAATGGCAACTAGAAGCATAGGGATTTTATCATGACTCAAAACATTTACCATTAGACAAATTATTCATCCCGATGCTTAAAATAAGTTTAATGCTTTAGCATGGTTACTAGAAGCATATAAATAATTTGAGTGTAATTTGATTTAATTTGGATCTCCCCTCCCCGGACATGGACTTCCCCCAACCGCCCCCTTGCCCCGGCCATCCAAAACGAGGCCACCTTGTTGGGCACGTGCACCGTAGTGTTGCGGCAGTTCAAAATCACAACCAGCTGCTTCATCTCTGCCTCAGAAAGGTGAGTAACGCATCAAGTTTTGGCACTAAGCTTTGATGGTTAGTCAATATGAGTGGATGTTAGTGGTAAATTGACGGGTTCAGAAGCTTGAATGATTGATATATTAGTGGTTCCTTTTATGTTGATGAGTGGTTAGCAGGAATCATTACTGCTTGGTGGTTATTGGTGGTTTCAACCCCTCGGTGTCCACAAATATCACTGCAACAAACTGGTTTGACTTCCATCTTCATTTTGCGATGCTTGGGTGAACATCCACAGGTCGGATAACATGCTTGTCTATAGTAAAGTGCAAAGGAACCATCATCAAACTAGTGATTTCTGATGTGCACGATCAGTGGCTCGCAGTATGCGTTTGTCTTGATCAGACTTGCAAAAGAAAAAACTGCAAAGGTGTGAATAAATTGTATAAGAACCACAACTTGTAGTTTCTCAAAATGAACCAGTACCGAAATTTCCAGGATGATCAAGATCATTTCGTAAGAATTTGGACCCTAATCACAATCTGTAAGCCGCTAATGCACAGAACAACGCGGAATCTCCCTAATCCATGGTCAGAGTTTTTCATGGGGATGTTACGAATCCAACGCGGGATGAATGATTCATGGGGATGATATGGTGCAGAGTTTTTCTGGTTGGCATTGACCACGCGCCTTCCCCATGGATAAAAACACCCTACAGCAGTCGCGTGGAACGTTTTTCTGTTGTCAGGCAGAATGGTTCCGTCCTTGGTGTCTCTATTGATTTCCTCAGCAGTGAACCAACAACAAACAAAGAAACAAAACAACCAGAGTACCCAACCAAAGCAAAAAGGCCCACCAAACAAACCAAACACCAGAACCAGAACCAGAACCAGAACCAGAACAAGAACAACAACAACAACAACAACAACAACAACAACAACAACAACAACAACAACAACAACAACAACAACAACAGTAGTAGCAACGACATCAACAACAACAACAACAACACCAACACACGAACACAATCACGTACTACAAGGCACTACAACGTACTTCAAAGCATTACAACACATTAACACGACAGGGCCAGTGGAGAAATCCCCTTACAATTTCGAAAGTCTTGCGTCGAGGGTTTTTGAAAATCGCAGCATTCAGCGATTGAGTACTTTGGGATTTTTGCAACTTTGCCACCCATGTGGGCGCTGAGAATTTTTCTGGGGTAGGACTACAAGGATTCTGATAAGGCAGTGGTATCGGCATGTCCATGGCCACTGCTTGTTACACGCACCGAAGTCCATATGGCAGTGGGTCAAAATCCTTAGTCCCGCTGGTTCCCCCAGCATTAACCAGGTTGTTTTTTCTATGAAATTGTTGGTGAACTTACCCCCATGAAATTGGTTGGTTAACTGCTTGACCCCTCACCATATAGTTGGTATATTCCCTATTATTGTTGGTTATTATCCCCTATTATTAACCATTAACCAGCTATTCTTGGTTGGTTAACTGTCTTCCTGGTTGTTAACTTACCCATTATTATTAACATTTATTAACCATCAACCAGCTAGTTAACGAGCTAGTTGTTGCTTGGTTGGTTCACTGCCTGACCCCTAGCCCAGCCATATTTGTCTTCCTCGTATGTTCCGGCCGGTTCGTGAAGCACCCTGAGGCTACGAGCCACTGTTCCACGGGTCTGCCACCAGCAACGGCTGTGTGGCAAATGAGGATGACTTTGACGGCTTAGGATTTAGATCAGGTTTTTCAACTGATTAATTAATCAGGTCAAAAATGGCTGATTCAGCATTTTGATTAGGATTTTCAACTGATTAATCAGGTTTAAAGTTCTTGTTGGGACATATTAGGATTATATTACATACTGATTTTCAACCTTTGGTGAACTTGGGTGCTTGAGTCTGGAAAGCATTTTTCCCGTCGCAACGTCCAGAGTCCAGATCTGGGCTCCGTGCATCATCCATGACCTCAGTTGCTAGGCTCGAGTCGGGATGATCTTGACACAGGGGCCCAATGGGGTAGGGTGACACCAGGACCTTCTATGACCTGCAAACAGTGAACGTCAATGATCATACATGGCTGTGGGTCAAAAGCTGGACCCACAGGGAACATACCCCGAATGCCAAACTAGTTTTTGCTGGGATGCTCATGATGTTCCACTGCCCCTTTGTTGGTTCGTCAATAATGACCTGCAACCATATACCATCACCACAGCGACGGCAGCTCCCAACCCCTTCAAGCAGCAAACGGAGGTACAAAGTCGTTGCCTATTTGGAGGAAACATCATGTTTGTTGGAGCAACCAAGCCGCTTCGCATGCTGCTAATCATAAACTAAAGAAGAGAAAATGTGCAGAATTGCACTGTGTCTTGGGAGCGAATTCATTGAACATGTTTGAAAACTCCCTAGAAAAACACCATGTCACCGTGACCTTGTAAAAACGTTGGAACTCGGCGGTATCATTGGGACCCTGAGACGGCCCGAATGCTGCATGCCAAGTGCTTGCTATGATCTCAACCAAACAATTGTGTTTGGTGACTGCTGGGCCAGCCTGGTGCTGAGAATTCCTTGGGTATAGATATGAGCTGATCATATCTTGATAGTCTACCGACTAAACAACCCTCATGATCATCATCATCATATGCCTGCTGATGTTGGTGAGGTTCTTGTTCTTCTTGGCTAGTAAAGGTTTTCACAGCAGCAACGACAACAAGAAGGGATGAGTGATCACGCTCCGCTGCCTACAAAGCAGCGATCCACCACAAGCTGGCTGGCTGGCATTTTTCAAGATGAAGCAATTTATTGACCACATGGTTGACCAGCCCTGTGGTTTTAGCATGAGTTGTTAGCACGAGTTCAACCAATCTTAAGCGTGATTAAATTCAGAAGGGCCTGAACAGCTTTTGAAGATAAAAGCACCCATCTTAAGATGTTTTATTCATCCACTAAATGAAGAGCTGCTAGCTCATCAAAGCCTAAAGCAATCAACCACGGCCAATGATATTCTCAGGTGCTCCCGGCTCCTGGTTCCAAGGGACAACCCGCTCACCATCGTAGTTTTCGACCATCCAATTGACATCTTTTTGAAGCTCCTTCAGGAGTTTTCCAGAGCAACCCCTGGGAATCATGGTTCATTTTGGTGGATGATATGTGCTAAGATGATTTGTCAATTGCTAAATGTTGATGATATAAGATGTGTCAACAATATTTAATGATATGTATTGGTCTGAATGGCTAATGTTCATTCTCCAGAGCACAACCAACGGTACAAAACCCTGTGACCTGTTCTCATGAAGCTTGTTGGCATTCACAACCCTCGAAGGTATGGGGGCTGTCTAAAACTTGGGCCACAGAAACCAATCATCAAAACATGTCAAGCCAACAAAAACACCGTGGTACATGGGCAAAACCTAGATAATTTGGGTCGTTCAGGGGTAGATATGCACTCAAATGATGTGGGTATCACTACCAAGGCTGAAATCTCAATGACATAGACTGGCGTTGACACCAGGCCTGCCAAGCCCAACCTACATTTTTTTGCCAGGAAACCATCACTTTCATGGCCATCTAACGAAATAGCGCATATGTGTGCATCTATTTATGTGCAAATCTATCTATCTATCTATCTACCTATCTATCTATCTACCTATCCACCTATCTATCTATCTACCTATCTATCTATCTACCTATCCACCTATCTACCTATCTACCTATCTACCTATTTATCTATCAATCAATCCATCAATCAATCAATCAATCAATCAATCAGTCAATCAAATCAAATCAAATCAAATCAATCTATCTATCAATCTATCTATCTATGTATCTATGTATCTATCTATCTATCTATCTATTTATCTATCCACAGATTCACTTGACCACAACTTCCGTCTACCCCAACCGTGGTCCACTCTCCATCGCCGCTCGCCTTTTTGGGTTCTCCCTTGGGACCCCGTTTGCTGAAAGCGCTCTTGGCTGGGCCGGCGGCCTGCAAGAAGTCACCACGGCAGGTCAACGTGTGATGGTTAATGGCTAGTTCTTGGTTGAGGCTAGGGCGAACTACCACAACTAGCGACTTGAGGGTATTAATGATGGTTCATACCAATGGTGAACGGTGAACGCCTTAATAAGTTTTGTTGATGATGGTTAAAGATCGTTAATTATTGTTAATGTGCACCTATGATCATTAATGATTGTTTGTGATCGTTAATGATGGCCAATGTATGGTAGCTGATGATGAAATGGGAAGATGGTTGATGGCTGATGGTTGATGATAATGATGGTAAATAGTGATCTATCATTAGTACTTGATTTGTCAACAACTCCATTGGTTTATGGCGAGTCAAGGTTGATGATGGTCTGCTGGCTTCAGGTTTCAACCACGAATCAACGAATCAGAAGTTGCTTAACCACTAGTGCTGGTTGTGATCCCCTTTTTGTTGGCCATTGTGAATCTGTACAGTTAAAACCGTATAAACTATAGACCCCCATAAAACCCTTATTGACTTATATATTGACGCCTCTGATTAATCATTGTTGGCCATCATTATGCACCCCACGATTCGATCTCAAAACTAGTTTGATGGTTGTTGGTACTGGTAGTTTGGTTGTTCAACTGGCACGTCTTCGATGTCAAAGCTGGAGCAGAAGCGGGTGCATCCTCTGCTTGATGGTGCTTCAGCATCAAAATGGGAATGAAAATTCAGCCATCTTGCTGAGTGAAAGCGACTTGCGGGATGCTCGGTCTGGACATGCTGCCTCCGTCTACCATATCTTGCGTGCGGTGGTTTGTGAGGCGTGGCGTGTCATACTGCTTGCTTGAGAGCCAACCTCATGAAATCCAGTTACAAAGCCAACCCTCCAACATTGTCATGATTGATCATCACCGATCTATGGTTAAACCAAAGGTAGTATCACCTATCCATGCTTGAACGAATGGTAGTTTATTATGCTTATATCAGTCTGTTAATATGCATCTACCAATATCAATCATGATAAATCCCGACAAGTTGGCTGAAAATCCCCCATTTTATAGCAGATTTCCTAGGGTTTCCCTAAAAAAACTGTGGTTTTCCATTGCTATCTTAGATTACCAGAGGGTAGCTAACCAGTACCAACCGCTTCTAAACAGCTAGATCTATCACCTCTGGGCTCCCAGAATGGCCGGTCCCCGGCTGCCTTTGGCGCGGCTTTAATCACCTGGCTCTCCTCCTGAACCGAATCGAGCATGGATAAGCATCAAGAGAATTTCTCAATGCTCTTTGGATCAAATAGGGATTCATTACTGCTACTTCATAGGATGATCAACATTAATTCATAGAATGATATCCAAAAAGTAAAGTGATAATTGATGGGATCAAATACTCCCAGCTCTCCTCTGATTTGCAAAAGATCGCTATGCAATTCATGACACAGAACACATTCCAAAAAAGAATGCCCCGCACAGCACTCCTTCGGCTGGTTCTTCGTCTTCATGTCGTCTGTAACCTGGCGACGGGATAGAAATTGGGTTTGATTTTTGGGGATGGTGCCATGGATACTAGTAATGGTTGGTGCGCTATAACCTCTATGAATATCTACGAATGACTTCATAACCAACACTACTTTTCAAAAATAGTTAGGGATGGTTGGGGGTACACATCCTTGGTATTGGACTGCGCGGCTTTGGCCTCTGTTTGAATACCCAACATGTTGTAAGCAGTATCTCTCGTTTGCCAGCTCCCCCAGCTTTTGGGGTGGAACATTGCTGATTCATAAATGTTCTGCCAAATAGTTAGTTTCCCTGCTAGAATTCTCACTTTCGGGATGGTTTTTAGGGGTATCTCATCTATAGCCATAGAGTATGAGACTTGAAACAACAAAATGCGGAGCCATCCTCTCCCACCCATCTGTGGCGATATACCATTCTACCGGCAACTCCGCACTCTTGGAAGATTCTTTTCCTCGTGTCGATGGTGATTTGCCATCTACACTACCAAATGGTAATCAACCGCCCCATTAACCTTTGTCTTATGGATATGAACCAAACAATCTCAACCAACCTTGACCAACCTCAACCAACCTCAATCAACCTCAACGAACCTCATCCAACCAGCCCGTTCTCATGCTCCCTGCCCGGCATCTCACGACGTCGCAGCGAGCACAAGCTCTTTCTCCGTCGTACGGTACAACCACGGCGCCATTCGCCGTGCAGACTTTCCCCGCCCAGCAGACCCGCGAACGGAACTCACGGACGATCTTGGATGGATCAAATCGTTGCAGGACCGCAGAATATGGCCAACCAATTCACCAATGATATATCATATGTAAATATATAAATAAATATATATATATATATTTATATTGATATGTATATGTGTATATATATATAAATGTAAATATATAAATAAATATGTATATATATACTTATGGTGGTTTCTTGAACGTAAGGGACCCCAAAAGTGGTGGGTTTATTGATGCACAATGACTAATCAAAATACAATGATGAGATAATATTGTGGTTGTATATCACGAATAAAATATCAATGGTAATGGTTGTGTTACATAGTCTAATCATGATTCCAACCCAACACGAATTACCCAACTTGTAAAAATATGGAATATAACAAACGAGTTGATGACATGGATGTTACCAAATATGGGTCATGTTGAAAAGATTAAATTCAGTACTTGCCAACATGTCACCTGATATATCCTGTGGTATGTCAATCAGTATGGCAGAATATTAGACGCATATCAGAACCACATCGAGAGATACTTTGCCAGATATGGTGTGAAATGCATGTGTGTGTGTCAAAAAACTTTGAAATAGATGTCAGCGCAACATTCATCAACTATGCCAGGATGCGAGTGCATATAGAAGCAAATGATGTGAGATTGGAAGTCAGAGCATGCTCGCGTACTTGCATAAGGCGCTACATTATGCCAGCGTTTGTCGTACCACTGAGATTGTACATCAAGGGTTAAAAACGATCAAAGCCCCGGGGTTGTTTCAAAGTTTCAATTTGGGGGTTTCTCAAGCCATATGGGTACCCCCAAATCATCCTTTACATCAACAAATTCTAACAAAAATGGTTGGCTTAGTACTACTAATGCTTAATGAAAGATGATTTGGGGGTTACCCCTATGGCTTGAGAAACCACCATTTCTGGTCCCCAAAAATGGCACCTCACGGCCGCATTTGCATCCGAAAGTCTCCAAAGTCCACTTTTTTTTGGGCTGAAAATGTCTGGCACCGTGATATCCACCTTAGCCACTGGATAACCTCAGCAGCCGTCCAGTTGCTTCCCAACTCCAATCACCAAGGCTTAGGTGTGAAAGCTTATCGCCCATCCACGCCTCATGAGGGATCCTTTTCGGCCGCTGCAGGCCGATGTGGAAGCAGAATAGGTCAAACAAAGGCACCAGTCAGAGCAGGGATGACATGGGATGGCATACGAGTTGGCGGTTATAACCCATTCTACAAATATAAGTCAATCAAGCACAATCAACCAACCATAAATGTTTGAAACAACCACCAACAAACAGGGGATGGCATGGGATGACATATGTTTTGATGGGGATCCAACATTGCAAGTGCCGATCCACGGGCTCGTACGGGGATCATAGCCAACAATAAGAGGGGATATAGGCCAAGTATATGGGTGGTTTCTCAAAATCGGACAACCCCAAGAAATGGATGGTTTAGTACGTGTGAATGATTAATCTTGAACAACTGGGGGTAGCCCTATTCTGAGAAACACCCAATATACTTAAGCAGGGCCGTTCAGGGGGATGCATTTGTTCGTTTAAAATACATGCATATGAAACACCGAAAAACACACTATATTGTGCACATGGATGTCTCGAAATCTAGGTAAAATACATATATGATATATTCCACAATGATAAACTTCCCCTAGAGTGTCTGCCCAGCAATCAATCATTTTTGTTTGCCTCCAGCTTGACCTATACAAGGGGAAATGAACTTTGAATAGATATAGCAAGCTCCAGAAACAATCATTTTCTGGAAGATCGGGACCGAACACTGCAAAAACTAAAAGAAACTTTAAATGTGAATTTCACTTTATTTGATTTTTCATGTTAAACACTCTAAAGAAAATTTGATGGGGACCGAACACTGCTCACTTAGGCCACACCTGTCCATCTCTCAGCTTCTTTTTCACTCTTCAGTCTTCCCTCCCCCCTTCCATCTCTCTGAACATGATGTGTGTTTTTCATTTTTTAAGTTTTTCGGTCTACCCGTCCTGCTTGATCGATAGAGAATGAAATTATGTTTGAATAGATATAGTAAGCTCAAGAAAAAAATGATTTTCTGGAAGATCGGGATCAAAAACTGAAAAAAATGAAAAACTATAATTCTAAGAGAGACAAAAAGGAGAAAATAAGGAGAGAATAAAGGGAGAATCAAGAGAGAATCAGGAAAGAATAAGGAGAGAATGAGTAGAGAATAAGAAGAGAATTAGGAGAGAACAGAAGATAACAAAGAGAGAATAAGGAGAGAGTAAGCAGAGAATAAGAGAACAAGGGGAGAATAAGCAAAGAATCAAGAGATAATAAAGATGGGATAAGGAGAGAATAAGGAGAAAGTGGGAAAAGAGGTAATAGGAAGATAATATAGAATAGGAAGCTAACGAAGAGAGAACAAGGAGAGAGTGAGCAAATGATAAGAGAATAAGGGAAGAATAAGGACAGAATAAAGACTGCAAGCAAAGCAAACCTGCAACTCAAACTGGAAAAAGTATAAAACAAATACAGTTTGCCAAAAAGCCGGTCTATTCGTGATTTTTTTTTGGCACAGTTACTTTTTCTGGGACGGGTTCCACCCTTTCAGAGCTTGTACACGAAGAATATATCTTCCTCCCAAGGAGTGTCCAATAATGATTTGTTCTTTTTTGCCTGCTTGGTAGCAGCTAAAGTTACAGCAATTGCTTGTTCTCATTAATTCCATTTGCTACAGTTTTCCAAGAAGACTGCAATTTGTTTTCCTGAAACCATGCATTTTATTATGTGCTTAGCACCGCGACAAACAAGAAAAATATACTGTTCTTGGACCATTGGAACTGATTTGTACATGCCCCTCAGCAGCCGGTCTCATATACTTGCTGCCATTGGCGCTACAAAAAAAGAACAGCAACTGCCTGACAACATGCTGCCTCTGCTTGCCTGCAAGGATTGATGAGCCCCAGTTGGATAGTTGTTGCTTTGCAAAGCAAGTACTACCACTAGAATCCACTAGACGTGCATCCACCATAGACACCCATAGATCCTGCTATGTATCAAACTGGCCAACTAGGACGCACCATCTTTGCCGTTGCATACGCCTGCCGGCGCGTCGTCCTTTGTACACGCAGGCAGGACTTGAAGTACGAAACTGCGCCCCGCGGCGCATCTTGTTGGCTCAGTTGGTTGGAAGCTTTGATCATGAACATGCTTAACTACGGATAGAAATCAAAATAACCAATCTTAGTGAAGATGGCTGATAGTGATAGTGAATGGCATGCATAATTGACAATAGCTATCAAAAGGGTCAGTCATCATTGATAGTTGCTGATAATGGTGAATAGTGACCATCGTCATAGCAACTCAAGCATCGTTGAGAATCATCAACGATCACTAAGTGCAAAAAACAAGCGGTATAAGATGCATAAGAAATCACAGACCATCATTAGTAAATGCAAATATACAGAATCAAACATGATCGACAGTAAGAGCACGTGCAAATATCCGACATTATTATTCATCAGTATGTATCAATGACCATCATCAATAGCCATCATCAACCATCACTAAGCATCATGGATCTCCGCTAAGCAACATTGCACTTTACCAGAAAGCCATGGGCAACGTGGGTGGATTTTAGTGATGTTAACCAAGGAGGGCTTGGAAGCTGCGATGGCGTTGTTTCCAGCGTAGGGAATTGGCTCCCACATATCACCTCCAGGGTCAGGAAGCAGCAACTGATGGCTTCTCTTTATCAGGTCACCATGGGTAAAATCTCGATCCTTTCGGGATGTCCGGGGGGGGTTCTGATATATGGAAGGCATTAGTCACACCTTGGAGGAGGCTCATCATGGCCTGCTCAAGGAAAGGACGCTGAACAGCCGTTTGTCTGCCACATTTCCATTTTTCATCCCTCGAAACATGACAATTGATGGCTTATCCTGCAAGATGGATGTTTCTGACCCCGCAATCATCAAACATTAGGCGTGGCTATCAATCAACCAATCATTTGGAAGGTCCCCTATTTTTGAAGAACCACGATATGCTCCAGTAGCCGTTACAAGCCAATATCCAGCAGTTTTGTGCCCTTCATCCGAACATGTGTTGAAAACCTATAACTGGAGACCTTGGTACTGGTGGTGAGCGATGGTGAGTTCAACGGGTTGGAGTTGTATCAAGTAAGCATGGTGACGTTTAGCCATGGTTGGTTGATTCATAGTAGTTTGCTTATCAGGAAACCTACCCTTCTGTTGCAAAAAATGGCTTGGAATGGTGAATAATCGTGGACCAGGACGCTTGCACGACAGTTTCCATTGCTTGACTCAAGGTGAACTCTGATGAATTTGTCGAGCTTGCACTACCCACAGACACTAGAGCTCCATCCTTTCGCCATCCGAGCCGTTGGAGATTTGGCGGGTGAAACAGCACCAGGAAGCCGACCAGCAGAGGATCAGCAACGGCACCATCAAACCATCCCAGCCATCAATCAATCCGTTTCATTTGATCAAGAAACCTGGTAGGGTACCAGCAAGGTACGTAACCTTGCAGATTTCATGGTAGATTGACAGCAATTTGGGCACCGTCATGCCTACCTTTGGTTTCGTAGTTCAATCAGAAACCAGAAGAATCACCAAGAGCACCCCTACGAACCAATGATTACAGAAGAAGCAGCTACTTGTTAGCAACTTCCCCCAAGTGTCCAGCA
The DNA here is from genome assembly GCA_009767595.1 of Symbiodinium kawagutii. NCBI lineage: Eukaryota > Dinophyceae > Suessiales > Symbiodiniaceae > Symbiodinium > Symbiodinium kawagutii. Next base: position 647,714 of record VSDK01025670.1, on the reverse strand, counting down.
CTTCAGCCCACTGCCGTGGCTCAATCTTTCTCTGCAAGACCATGCTTATGACTTTAAGTGTCTAGGAGTCGGGTACCCGAAATGGTAGACTCAACTGGTACCTTACCAACCAGAGATTCGGCAGTGAATAAACCATCATCAGTTTAGCCGGGAATAGCAGTGATTCAACATCAACTAGGAGGGTTTATTACTGTGACTGCTGGATTTACAATCCTAAAAAAATGAACGACACTTTCCTGGCAGTTGGGGCCCACACTTTTTTATCTACTTTGCGTGACTTCGGCTGTACAGCGTGGACGAGTGACGAAGCCACAATGAAAAAATCATGCGAGGAACCAAGCGTTTCGATCACATCAGGTGCAAAAACCAAGCTTCCTGCTTTTTCACATTCTGATCATACATTAACCTATCTTGCCGTACATTACACCTACTTATCGATCCGTTCTGATTTTGTTTTCACGTTATGATCCTGGCAATCTCTAAATAAAAACTCCCACGATACCATTGCCTCCCCGTTGCCAGCGCATCGCGGTTTCTGGCAGTGACCATACGACGACTTCACGCATATCGTCAAGCTCGTGTGGCCTCGCAATCGCAATGCGCACGGGGTCATTTTTTCGTTCACATGGAAACTTGAATGTTGCCTAGTGGTTAAAATGGTTGGCTAATATAGTTGATACAGTAATGGTTAATAATGGTTAAAATGGTTGATCATGGCTTATCATGGTGAATATAATGCTTAAAATGGTTAACAATGTATCATTTACTGGTTGGTGGCTTCAACCCCTATGTTTCCTTTGCCAACCAACCATTTGTTAATGTGTAATTACCAGGGAAAGTCAAACATGTTTTAGAACCACCAACCAGTTTCATGTGCCACTAACGATATGGACAAAGCCATATCCATCCACATCAAGTGTGCACGAATGAGCATGTATCCGCAACATATACATCGGTAGTGTGTATCTCAATCTATCATGCACACATCGACTATCTATCAAATGTACAAACGCACATACTGATGTCTTTAACCATGCTGCAACCACCAGACATCCAGTTTCCAGGCCAGCCAACAGTTGTGGCATGCTGTGGCTGTGTGATCCCTCGTCCTGAAATCGTGGATAGAAATTGCCATGCTGGATTTAGAGATTTCTCTGCATGCCAAGTGTCACAGGAGCCGGTGTGATATTCAGCCAGCTAAGCAAGCAACCAAGGAACCAACCAAGCATGCAAGCCAGCCAGCCAGCAAGCAAGCAACCAAGCAACCAAGCAACCAATCAACCCAAAACCATTCCCAGCAGTGCCCCCCTGGAGGCCCAAACACATTATCTCAACGTCGATGACGCGCTACATGGTCCAAAACCTCATGCGTTGGGCAGGAACTCGGCAGAAAATGATGAAGTCAATGAAGGGGATACCTATGACTGGTTGGTGGTTGGAAGCCATGGTTCATTAGTGGTTGATTAGCGGTTAACTAGTGGTTAATAAGTAGTTAACTAGTGGATTATTAGTTTTTCATAGTGGTTACAATGGTCATACTCGTTAGCAATGATCATTTACTGGTTGGTGGCTTCAACCCCTACGAAACATATTAGTCAACCAACCAACCGTCCCAAACATTGGAAAAAAGAACAGATGTCTAGAGCCACCGACCAAATAATGTATGGTTTGACAGTTTCAGTCATGTTGCACATCTATAAAGGCATGTATATGTGCATATGCATAAGCAAAAGAAAATGTGTATGTGTGTGTAAACATGTATGCGCAAATATGTATATATCGATATACATATGTTCGTGTGACAATAAAGATATGTATGTTCACCTATTGTGTATAATTAAATGTAAATGTATATATATATATATAATCTAAATGTAAATGTAAATATAAATATGTATATATATATATATAATTATATATGTGTTAGCTATGTATATATCATCTACACGTAAATACTTGATTAATATGTGCAAAATACGTGCGTATAAGTCACCACACATACATATATATATATATTTACATTTATACCATAAATTACAAACACACATGCGTATTTCTATATGTCTGCACAAGTGGTGATGTTGAACATCTGCTTTGGACATGTGTATCAGAATGTAGGCACAGGTGACATGTATATACTGAGCATCTTTTCATGCAAAAACATAGATATGTACGAATGAAATGTAGGTATACAGTATGTACGTATGCAGTGTAACAATGCTTGCAGGTCCATCATGATTGATGATCACTTTTCAAGCTGCACGGGAGCTGAACAATCCATTCAAAACTGGTCAACCAAGCATCCCAAATATCCGGAAAAAAAGAAAAGTCCGCACCACCAATCAACCAACCTCAACCAACCAACCAACCAGTTATAGTTGGTATATCCCTACTATTGTTGCTTATTGAGGCTTATTCACTTTTGGACCAACCAACCAACCAATGCCCGGCTGTTGGCACGGCGCAGCGCCGTGCCGTTTCCGCACAGCAGACATTCCCCACTGAGAAGGAGGGCGTGAGACCCACCATGACATAGGCAGCAATCAACATGGCTCCTTCGAGCCAGTTGGACCTGGGGACGGCGAGAAGCTGGTGGCTCTAAGCCATGGATGACTAGTGAATATTAGCCAGGTTTACTGGTTTATTGGTGGATGTAACCACAAAAATTAGAAGGTATTAGTGGATATAAGAGATATTAGATTAGTGGATATTAGAAGCCAGTTACTGCTTTATTGGTGCATCAGTGGTTTATTTGTGGTTGATAATACTAGTAATGATCATGTACTGGTTGGTGGTTGCAACCCCTCTGAAACATATTGGTTAGTAAACCAAGCATCCCAAATATTAGAGAAGACATGTCTCTAAGACCACCAGCTAGTATTGGTACATCAGTCTTGTTGGTAGTTTCAACCCCTTTAAAAAATATCACTCAACCAAAAACACATTTGGTGATGCTTGGGAAAATAGAACATGTTTCAAAACACCAACCAGTTTGTGTACCGCTGGTGTTTGCCCACTAAGATGGGATATTAGTTGATCGACCTTTTCTGGTCAACTAAAAATGGATGGATGACGCGTTGACATGTGCATAAGAGGTAGATTTCGGCCTGTTAATTAGAACCTGCGACTTCTAGCTGTTGATTAAATTGTCATCGTGACATCTGACAAATATCTGACTATGACAACGTAGTAACCCTTGCATTGCGCTGGCAACGCAATTGTTGCTGAACGTTATCATTGGACCAGTGCTAGAAAACCTTACGAAGCGTTGCTTATCATACCTCATTATCACTCAACATGTTGATTTAAACTTGCCCAAACTGCTCGAGAGTTGATTGCTCTTCCAGCAAGTTTTTCTGAATGACTTTATATAGACTTAATATGACTTAATTGTGTTGCTTCTTAATAGTCAGAGAGCGGGTCAACACCCACAACTTCAGCGAACATTGCAAGAACGCTCAGCTTCCTATTTGGGTGATCTGTGACGGCTTGAACCGCAGCCATGGTAGACACTGTTTCCAAACCTCTCCGGGACCGATCTCGTCGCTAGCTGCTTGGACTCAAAAACTATCAACTTGGACGTCCCACGAAGGATTTCAGAATCTTCAAATCCACCATTTCTGACCGGAGGTTCAGCTAGATCCTATGGAATGCTATGGAATCCTATGGAATCCTATGGAATCCCATGGGTTTATAGCGCGTACATTCGCATGAGCCGGGCAACGGCACCCAAATGACATCAACTCAGGATGAAATCGTGGCGTTTCAAGGGGAGCCAGCTTCTGGAACGGGGTACATGGCCTCCTGCCTAAAATTCCCACACGCCAAAGAGCAAAATGGTAGTCCCACTACTTCCACCTGCGGTCTACTTCCTCAAGAATGAGCTCGGTTTTACACAAAAACAATAATTTTGGAGGGGATGGTTTGGGAGCAAATGAGCAAACAATCATCAAAACAGTTCTTTTCCAACAAACCAATCACTTCTACTTCCAGTTTAGGAGCACTTGTCTCCATTGGACAAACTCAATGCGGCGTCCCTGGCGTCACTGGGCGTCCATGCTCGCCATCACTGGTGACACTACCCACCTTGCAACCGAGGATGATCCGATGGACATTCCAACGGGACATGATCATCATGGACTATGACCATCTGGGTGTTTCTTAAAATAAAGTTCCCCCCAAAGTTATGGTTGGTAGATTACCATATACAATGGTTGATACGAAGATGATTTGGGGGTCTCCCTATTTTGAGAAACCCCCATCTCAAGGGAGCTTGATCAGCACAAAGCCAAGCCACCAAGCAAAGAGATCAAATGACATGATGAATGATGACTTAAAAACATGGCAGCTCGGAACAACCCAGAAGGGTTTGTGAGGTGACAACCTGGAGGTCCCTAGTGGTAATCAGTCTCCTTTGTAGCCCGGCATTGATCCAGATGCTTCATATATTGCGTCTACCAAGAATGAGGGCAAGAAACGTGAGACAAGCAAGTGGTTCCAGTGCTTCCAATTCCCCCTGCAAGTTACAAGATGGTGTGCACTTAACGATTGCATACTGATGTTACCACCATGTTCATAGATTATGCAGACATGACGTGCAAGTGCTCAACATGCACGTGCCGCTCTGAACATGTGCTGGGGACACCGGGCCCCGGGGATGGACCTTGCTACAGCCTCCACAGTGAGCCACCGCTGTTGCTGCCGCACTGCCGCCGAATCCGGACCATGTAAAACATCTCATTGGCATTCCAAAAGCTTCATGGTGCTTCACCAAATATCACTTCTTACCCAGGCTAATGATGCTTAGTGGTGGTTTAAGTTGGTGAATGGTCAATTCTGGTTGCTAATGGTTAACAGTGGCTATTGCTCGGAGATGATGGTTCACGCTACTTAATGCTCTGGGGTTTTCCAGCTGTTGCAACTGTCACGTTTACGGGACCACCACCAGTTCGAGGACATTCAGAAACCATCAATCCGAAGGCCGTAGTTGACCAGTGCTTAACCATGAGTCACCCTTGGTTAACCAGCATTGCTGAAACATGGTCCCAAAGACAATGGTGCTATGCTTTTTGTGATCAAGAGCCTCATCGCTCACGTTGAAGCCAGGTGGCGATTAGCACAGTGACCAGCAAGATGCCAGTGCCCAGGGGTTGAAAATTCAAATCCTCGGATTCCGCAGGGATCCAAGTCTGGTGGGGTTCCGTGTGCGATTGGAAAACGTGACTGGCCTAGCTTTGCCTGAGATTTGGGCAAACCGAAACTAGCCACCTCCCCTTCCAAAGCGCCATGGCTGGTATGATCGTTTGATGCCGCTCGGCCATATATTCCCCATGGTGAAACCTATGGAGAAAAATGTTGACCCCAAATGCTACAGAAAGCGAATGCTAGACACATGCCATGTTGAGCTGAGTATTTCGTATAAATACACATAATTGTGCACTGTAGTAACCATGGTCTTTGTATATAATAAGTCGTAGTATTGTAATCTAATACGCAGTATGATCATAATAGGAGGAATGTGAACAAGTGAGTCTTTTCATGGGAGCACATCGTGGAATTTGGGTCTTCAGCTCAAGCATGGATGATGTTCAAGATTGTAATATTAGGTCCAGAACAGAATATGTTCAAATTCACAGATTAAACATCATCCAGAATAATGATGGAATGCATGAATTATAATATTGAACACATTCCATCTATATAATAGGGATACTGGTCCAGAACAGAATATCGAGGAGAAAGATTTGCTCTTTGATCTAATTTGTGGTAATAATACACCTATGTCATCGTTACAAACAAGGCATGAACATAACAGCTATCATTTGATGTTTTATGAACTGACTAAAAGGATTGTTGATATTGTATGAAATGATTTATGTGTTTTTCTTATCGAGAACAAACCATCAACACATATTGATTGACGGCTGCCACTTGTTGATAAGCCCAAGTCATGACTAGATGCCCAGATCTCTCTAAATTCCAATTTTTTTTGAGTTGTGGGGGGGGACAATTCTTTGACTCCACCAAACTGCTTCAACAATCAAACGTTTGACGCTACACATGCAAATCAAATTAATCTAAAACCCAGGGCCAAATTCATTTAATTTAAGATACAACCTTCTGCACGTCCTTGCAGTAATACAACTCTCGCACGTCACCTGCAATACATCTGTTCTCATTCATTCAGCTGCTTCAGAGCTCGTCAGGGCCGACCTTCGCTGGAAATTCTGAAGGCTGCAGCTTTTGAACGCTACAACATGCTACAGCAACTACAGCTGCGAAGCACTGAGCTTGCCCACCATAGGTACACCAATGGCCCAGCCGGCACAGACCTCGCCCAGTCGCTTCCAAGCCGCAACAAGCTGCAGGCGATCCAGGGGTCGATCCAGGAAAAAATCCGAGAAATGCTGGGGAAATCTACGGCGGAAATCCTAGAAATGCTGGGGAAATCTACGTTGGAAACTGGATGGTGCTTAAAACAGTCGGGTTTCCAAAGTAGATTTTCCCATCAACCAATCCATTCCCAAGTGGACCGTCGCTCATACATCCAATGAAACAAACAATGAATTGGTTGTAGAAAAGTGATGGATGGCCTTTCCAAAAGGCAACAAAACACGTTCGTCGCGCGGATATATTCATACATTATGCTACCTCCCAACTTGCTGGTAAGAATCACCAGGTGGTCCACTTAAATGTGGCTGGTAAGAATAAGTTCACCCCGTACCCATGGTGTACCATTAGTAACCATTCTTAACGATTGTGAAGCCATAGGGAATACAATATGAGTGATGGTCAAAGCCTAGACCTCACTCGCCATCTGGTTCTCAAAGTAGGGGACCCCCACATCATCCTCACACCATGAACCCCTTTTAGTCGTAAATCATCCATTCTGGGGGTACCCAAACTGGCTGGAGCAACACCCAACTCGCCGTCCACAGCCATGTCCGGCCCCCGTACGGCCCCGCCCCTGGGCCGACCCCGACGCTGAAAGGAACCACGAGCAGCGCAATCTGCGAGGAGGAGCCCAGGGCAACGCCCAGCGACAGGTCCATCTTGTTCTTCAAAGCGACGTCCACCTCGCAGCCCCGCGATGTCATCTTTTTCAGAAGCATCGGACTCCAAAGGGGTTGGAACAAGGATATCTGTAGGTGTATGAGTATCTAAGTGTATCTATAGGTGTATCCAAGTATATCTGAGTATAATATAGTACTATTTTACTTTCATTTGAGTGAACAAACGGGATTTGACAAACTTTGTAGGTAGTATGTTGTACAATGTGTCGGGTTATTGCTGTTGTTGCTGACGTTGTTTTGTCATTATTTTGCTACCTTCAGCTAATGGCATTGCACCATTTCTCGATGTTGTTGCTATTGGGAAGCTCACGTGTTTACAGTGCCGTCTTTGTTGCTCATCCATAGCGCGACATATTGTGGCTAAGTAATTATTAAACATGAATGTTTACTGGGTTATCAACCAGTATCAACTGCTATCAAGATCTATCAAGTATAACCTGCCATTCTTGGCCATCAGTAGCCACTGAAAAGGACGCCTCTTAATCACTGATGAACGGTTTTTGCTGTTGTTAGTGTTGCTGCTGGTGCTGATTATGTTGTTGCTGTTGTTATTGATGATGATCATGGTGATGATGATGATGATGATGATGATGATGATGATAATGATGATGATGATGATGATGATGATGATGATCATGATGATGATCATGATGATGATGATGATGATGATGATGATGATGATGATGATGATGATGATGATGATGATGATGATGACAACCGTCAATCCTTAAATGATGTCAATTGACATCATTGCAGAACCATGAATCAATGCCTTAACAGTTTGTGAGCATACATAATTATTGTAAAACCATATGTTTATGATTGTTTATGAACATCAATGTATGTTGAATCATTGTGAGCCATAATCAACCATGACTCACCATTGAAAGCCATTTTAATTCACCAATAATTATATATAATTGTGGCAACCACTATCAAACATTATGAATTCTAATAAACTAGTTGGTGGTTTGATCCCCTATGAAAAATATGCTTGTCAACCAACCAATTGTTAATGCATACAAGCGGGAAAATAAGCAAAATGTGAATCAAACCACCAACCAGTAGTTGTTTAATCATTATTGTTGCTTATTATCCCCTATTCTTCACCACTATTAACCACTATTCATAACTATTCTCAACCAAGTTTAATGGTTATCATTATTACCCTCTGAGAAACCAACCTGAAAGTGGAAAACCTGCCATTTATAGCTGCTTTATCCACAAGAAATCGGCGATTCGATCGCAGCCAGGATAGTTTGCTACAATGTGATGAATCCGCACATGAATAAACTACCATGACTAGCCATTCTGAACCAGTTTCCTACATGCAATCCCATGAATAACTGATTGGTGGTTTGAACCTCTTGGAAAAAGATTGGGCAAACCAACAATTTGTTAATAGTTATATACACTTGAAAATCAATATGTCAATCAAACCAGCGACATAACCTATAATCGCTTGGAATCAACATGGAATCCTGTAACCAACCAACCAACCAGTAGTTGTTTAACCACTATTGCTGCTTATCATCCCCTATGATTAAGCTTGATGTGCTGGTTATAAGCCATATAAACACGATTTATCATGCTTAACCACCTATGATTCATGCTGCTTAACCTGGTCATAAGCCATGGTTAAATCCATGTATTATGGTTATTAGCCATTACTAACCATGGTTATTAGCCATTGCTGGTTATTAGCCATTGCTAGTTATTAGCCATTACTAAGCATGTATTATGGTTATTAGCCATTACTAACCCTATATATTATATATATATACTAACCATGGTTAACCACCATGCTTAACCACCAATCCCACGGCCATTCCAAACCCCATCGCTACCATTGCGCACTGCGCTGCTTAGCACCCCACTGCCGTCAGGTGCTCCGCGGCGTTTCCCACGATGGGCAGCAGAATCTGCAGGGCGGTAGGTACCACGGTACGGATGGCCACGGGGTACGGGTGCGCCACGGCGGGGTACCGTGGATGCAACCGGTGACAGATGTTGGTTACTTGGTTAACTAGCTGGCTAATGTTGAATCATGGGGGATAATAAGCAACAATAGTAGTGGACATACCAACTATATGGCTATGGATATCTATACTTGGTATATGGCGAGCTGGGTCAAGCAGTTAACTAACCAATGTTATAGCTGCTTAATGATTAATAATAGGGGATAATAAGCAGTTGGAGTGGGATTCGCAGCTTAGGCTGCCGGTCTCATGCCAGTGGACGTGGAGCGCGGGGATAATAAGCAACAATGATAGGGGATATATATATATATATATCAACCATATGGCTATGGGTCAATCTTAACCAGCCAATATGGGGGACGATAACCAGCAATAATAGGGATAACCATGGTTAATGATAGGGGAACCAGGGGTACAGGGGTCTGACCCACTGCCATATGTGTTACCCTATGCTTTCAGTTCCCACTCTAGTAGGTAAGCAACCCCACTTGCAACAAGCTGGTAGGAACCAGCTGGTTACCTAATGGTTTCCTAGTGGTAACTAGAAGTAATATGAACTCACCTGGAAGCGGATAATCCATGATTCTTAATGGTTTTACCTGTAAAATTTGGTGATTTTTGTCACAACCAGGTTAGTTTACCAAAGGGTATACTAGGCGAATTACTTTGAGTGACCAACTAATCAAGATGTAGTTCATGCAACTAGTTCTGGCCCGCTTCTGGATTCTGGTCGATCGATGACATGGCTTTTGCCGGTCAACTATGGCTGATGGCGGCCCCTACTGGAAAATAAGTGGTTGACTTGGAAGTCACAAAGTGGTGCTAAGTTGTTAATGATGACAACAGCTAAACTCAGTGACGCTATCTGCTGATTCATGGTCACGCAATCACTATGATGAATGAATGGACAATACATTCTGGCAGATTAACCTAGAAATGGACATATGGAAACCCTAGGAAACCATTTGTAAATGGTCAATTTTCCATTGCCAGGTCTACCAAAAGGCTGCTATGTTCTACCCCACTTTAGTGTTCCAGTTGCCAAACCTTGGTGACCAGGGTAACCACTTTGCGAGACTACCCTGGAATATGCTACTATTGTTGTTTATTTTTATATAATGGAAATATACAACTATCAATGTTGCCATGATTGATGTCCGGGCATATGCTACTATGCAGCATAGCTACTTTTCCATAATGCCAATGTTACTCTCCGAGAATCATTCATGCGCCATTGATTCTTGATTGTTATAAATGCTAACGGTGAATGGATGTGTTATTATCTACTTATTGTTAATTCTCCATTAGCCATTTTGATTCACCATTGTTAGAAACCATGACCAACAAGTGTTATTAACCACATAGTTCGATGTCTCACACCGCGTCAAGAGCATTCAATCGCAAAATTAAAAACCATTTTTACTACCCATGGTTGCTTACCATTGTCCACAACCATTGCAATTCACCATTGCAATTAACCGTTGTCAGTAACAATTGTTCTGAACCAATTTCTACCAATGGCTAATGGATCGTGATGGTTAATTCGATAAATCAATGGCAATGGTCATTGATATTCACCACTTTTAACCATGTTTCTAAGCCATTTTTAACCAACAATGGTTAAAAACCATGTTTTTACCATGTTTTACCATGTTTTCAACCATTTTTATAAGCTCATTCACCATGTTCATGAGCCGTTAGCCATGGTCATTTCACAGCGAAATCCCCAAGCGGCCGAATCCCAGCACCAGCGACCACTGCGGCGACCAAGGCCCCCTGCTACGCCGATGAAGTGCTCGGAGATGCCCATGTTTCGGGTGATCCCCTGGTGCAGTGGCGTACACATACATACACACGCGTATACACACACATACACATATATATATATATATGTATATGTATATAATATATACGCTATATATCATAGGCATACGGAGGTATATACATGTAATTATATATGAATATGTGTGTGTGTGTCTTTATGCATGTATATATTTTGTTAGGTGCAAAAAAACAATATGCATATTTGTGTGTGTGTGTTTGTGAATGCATGGGGCTATCAAAATGCTTACATGATACGAACAGCTACATACTTGTATTTGTTGGCTACACTTACCGAAAAGCATCACAGAGTATAGCCAACACGAACAAACGAATATCTCGGTGAACAAGGCCACTGTACTTTATTCCTATGGCGCCTTGCCATGCACCAGATTTCTGTGGCCTGCCATGTAGGTCCGTCTTTCGGATGGTGCTCATGACTTGCTTTGATGCACCCTAAGTGGTCACAAAAAAATCAGGAACCGTCTAAAAAAACCTTAGTTCGTTGATCTTCATTATGCAGTGTCCTGTTATTCCCCATCATTTCGTCACTATGCCAATGATTCACATCATGAATCGTCATGCCGCTAGCCCTGGTAACGCAACAGGCGTGGCGCTTGCGCCGCACGCCTCAACACTGTTCACAAGTCCTTCGGAGCAAACGGCTACGGTGAGGGTCACCAAGCCCAACAACCTCAGGCTGCGAACTGCGGCAGCGATGAACCCACTTACGCGGATGAGATCCGACGGGTGATGACTTGAAGCGTTCAACTGAGAGGTCAAACTAATGACTTCCATTAGTAGTTGAATAGTCTTGGTGAATTCTATCATTAGTTAAACTGATTAAATAGTCTCAGCTAACAATGATAGATTAAACTAATTTCTTGAACTATATCATTCATTTTTGAAGTATATCATTCATTTATCCGCATTGGAACCCTTGCATGCAGTCTATGTGCTGGAGTTTGCAAGACCAACTATATCAATTCAAGTTCGGTGTTTGGAACCATCGAGCGGTACAAACATCTCTACATGACTTGCATTGACATGAGGGTTTCTCAAAATAGGGGTATACACCTCCCAAATTAGCCTTTATCAATCATTTTAGTAATAAACCAACCATTTTGGGGGTTCCCTTTGGCTTGAGAAACCACCACATCGCTCGCATATCTTCGTGCCAAACTTGCGTGGCTTGGGCAACACATTGATACCGGTTTCAATGAGCTGGCAGGACTTCAACACCTGCGTTTGCGTACCATGGCAACGCCATCATTGGGTGTAAATTTACGGTGTCATACGATTTGGCTGCAGGATAATCACCAGGAAAATGGTTTGTTTGCCATCATGTATGATGGTTTTTGTTGCTGTTTTTTCCTGTAAATCGGCTGGTTGACTGCAACATCCAGTTGAGATGCGCGGGTTTGGATTCTACCGTTGTCAATGCCGAAATGAATTGCACTGACCCCTCAAAAACTGTCCAACACAGTTAGAAGTGATGAATAGTTAGTCACTCAACTGCAACACTGTTCAACTCGCGATTCACCTGGTGGGTCCTTCCAGAGAAATCCAGCCTGCTTGAGCACGTTTGGGCATGGTCCCCCATGTATGATGACCCCATCTGTACAGATCTATAGATACATATATACATTCATTTACGGATGGATTCTATATGCAGTGTCTAACTAAGTACCATGCAGAGCATTACAGTGTTCACGCACAACACAATACCATACATTAAGGAATGTTTACATTTTTCATTTTTTCAGGCGTCTTGATACTCAACATCTTTTCAGAGGACCATGGCCTACGTGTCACATCTCCCGGTGCGAATCGTCCAACTGTGAACCCAAACAGTGAGGCCACTCCTGGGTGTATGGGTTCCTGGCTGGCGAGTCAGGGGTATGTCTCCTGCATTGGCTGAGGGTTGGTTAAGCACAGCCAATTGTTGGGACACGGTCAAATAATTGGATGCCTGCTAGCAGTCTCTTCCATTTTACATTCTTTATGCCTTTGAATGATGGTGATTTGGATGCGTCCTGGTAAGTCTACCAACATTTACAGGGACGGCTTTGAACACGACGCCCTTGCTTCAAAAGATGTGAGAGACCTCTGCGCATGTGAGAAGGCCCCTGTTTCACAGAGGAAAAGGACTGCCTGTTTCGGGTGACCATATTTGCCGCTACAGGGACCTCACCAGCATTAGCTAGTGCACCTCTGTGTAACTGCTACGGGGCAAAAGCCTTCGTTGTTATGTTGTTGATGAATTCATTTAACAAAACCATATCTGAAGGTTTGTTGGCACTATACACATGCATTTCCATATATACGTTTACACTCTTGAGACTAAAAAGTCTCCAATGTTGAAGCTGGAAATTTCTAACTCTGTTTTAAAAAAACAGCTCCCAAAACAAAGAAATGCGTCCACTGGGAAAGAAAAGCCCAAGGCAAACCAATGATGCAGCCAAGTGATAGGCTGTGAGTAGAGAGGGTGTCTGGTTGGTGGTTTCTAGTTTCAACCCCCATGAAATTTTTTGGTCAACCAACCATGCGCCTAGAACTACTAGGGAAAATACACATGTTTAAAACCACCAACCAGGTCTGGTTTGATGGCTTTTGGTTGGGCTTCTAGAACTACAAAGCAATTCAAACATCGCTTCAAAAAATATTTTAATCTTTTACCTGAGCCCATGACATACCATTTTTGAAAATCCATCAGCAACATTCTTCCCAGACTTTGGCGCAGCACCGAGATTAAATCCTCTCAGTACCATGCAATATTTATCTGTTTTATTCCAAAACGAACCAACTCCGCCCATGTTTCGCCAACTTTTCACCAACTGAACTAAACAATCATCAACTACAGGGGAAAACACAACTCAAACCAAAAATCATTGAGGAAAAAACACGAACTCGACCAAAAATCACCAACTTCATCGAACAATTGCCGAGTCAACCGATGTTTCACCATTTCAGGCACTTTTTTGACTGCCATAGGGACCTTACTTCGGAGGCAGTTGGTACTTCGATCACTTTCAACTACCTTAGGTAACCGGGAGCAGACTTGAAAGAAGTTGCAGTTATCAGAAGTCCTGGATAAGTTCGGGTGTCGGAAACTGTAATTTTGTTGAAATCGTGCTGGTACTTAGAGTCATACCTAACCAAAGTGCCGATTCACAAACTTAACTTGTAAGTTCCTGAGCCCCACGACTCTGAAATAGGGGTATTGTATGGTATTGTCATGTAGTGCTTGTTGGCCGACCTCCTTGAAACCACCTTCATATCAACTGAGAATTTGAACCGAGCCTCGTTGGGAAATAATGATTTCCTGTGTCCGTGTCACATGCAGCATTTAGCATGAATCCAGGCTCTGCGGTAATTATTGTTTCTCCTCATTTTGAGGGAAACACAGATTGACACCTCATTTACACCTTCATTGAGCATTCTCAACAACTAATCACCCTTAATCAAACTGGTTGGTGGTTTCAAGCCCTATGAAAAATATCAGTCAACCAACCAATTGTTAATAACTACTAAGGAAAATAAAAAATGTGAATCAAACCACCAACCAGTAGTTGTTTAACCATATCATTGTTGCTTATTATCCACTATTACTAACCATTGTTAACCATGGTTAACAACCACCAACCGGCAAACACCGTGAAATCCTTGCTGGTGAGCTTGTCAGCGCTATCATGCATCACCATGGCACCAGCTGCATCAGCTCACGCCTCTTCCGCCTCTGCGTTTTCATCCGGCTCCGTCTACAGCGCGGCACAGCCGGAAAAACCCTGCACTTGTCCAGTTGATCAGTGGGCGTCAAAAATGTATACATACATGTGGCATTGTGGGATCCCGAAAATTACATGTTACATGTGGGTGTTTCTCAAATTGAGGGATCCTGAGAATCTGCCATTAGTCAAACCAAGTATTTGAGAAGGATTTGGGGGTCTCCTACTTTGAGACGGAGCCATCTGTACATGCTGGTAAACATGTATAACATTGAAAACATGCAAACATTTGCCGCTTGGAGCCAAGTGGTTGATAGCTCCGTGGATTGAAGATAGAGGTGATGAATCCATTTCTATGAAACCGCTATTGCATGGCAGCTTACATAAATTAACCATATATAACTCCTATCAAACATCGACCCTTCGCCAACTCATCAAAACTAAGCACCACTCCTTCGTTCTCCTGGAAGCATCATCGCTCCAGCGCCCTCAGCCCAGCGGCGGCCTCGAAGTAGTCCTTGTGTGTTCCCAGTTGGAAAACGAGGTACAAACCTCGCGCACGGTCGCGACGCTGACCGGGCTGCTGCGACGGTTTTGCTTAAGATCACAGCCTATGAAGAGGTTGATGATATGGTTGTTAATCATGGTTGAGTGATATCACAATTGATTGATATCATACGTGATTGATACGATAGTTTATCATTAATTATTAATGTAGGTGTTTATTCTGTTTAACAACCATACTCGTATGAAATCATTATTGTTCGTGTACCAGGGAGAGAAATAAAGTAATGTGATAGCTAGACAAAGCTGTATTTATATGAACTTTAATCTACCAAGTGACACTGGGATTGCTTTGACCGGATTGGATCTGATGCGATCTAGATTCTATGAGTTCAAATTGAATGCATCAAGACATGCACACGGCACATGACTAAGCAGGGCATCCTGTCCATTTGACCATTCGAGTTTGGCTTTCCACGTCGCACCAAGGTCAGTCTTGTGAGCTGCGACCAGTAACAACCACTAGGGAGGTGGCACTGACCATGTGGGCGGCAGCTCTAAGAAAAAAAGTTTTGGTTCCTCACTGCTTGGCTGCAGCATGCAGCAGCGAAGCACCCCTTGTGACCGAACCCTGGGCCCCAAGGTGTCACAAGACATCACGAGACCTTTGCTTCTTGGTGGAAGTTCATCTCGGGAATCAATCCCTTTTCTTCCAATCAACATTGTAGAAGGAAACGGTTAACTACCATTGTTGCAACGGGGGTTGGTTACCTACAGGGAGCATGGAGAAAACCTATGACGGATTCCCAGCCCTCGCAAGACTCTGGGCACCAGGGCCATACAGCACTGCGAGGATGATCGCAGCACCTGGCAATGAACCAAGCTCACCCAAGAGCACCATCCCAAAGATCTCCCAAGTTTGCCAAGGCTCCACAAATCACGGGGTGGAAATTCATGGGGAAATTCTCCCTGTAGAATTTCCCAGTTCGTTGGTTGGAGACTTCGATGACTTCCAATGATCAAATTGGGATGCTTTCGAACTGCCAAAGTAAAACCAGCAGGCGACAAGATCGGCACCGCTCGGCGATCAACTTAGAGTAGTTTCTGGTGTTGCTGACCACCCATCTGAACGCATGAAGACGTACTACAGACTCATGGCCCAAGGAGAAAAATCCCAAAGATTTTTCAGGTCACCAGTCATCCTAAGTTTGTTTGTGGTGAAAAGCTGTGCCAATCAACTTGATGGGACATTTTTTGACAGTTCCCGAACACGACTGAGGGGCTGTCCATTGGGTATCACCGTGACTGCGCCAACATGACGACGTTGCTCAAACATGTGAAGACATCAAAAAGGCTACATTCACCTCCCAGACGTTCTTAGACCACTGAATTGTGGCGGCACTGCGTCATCATCCAAGCCTGCATATTCAACATCCCAAAAATCTGGTGCCGCATCAGCTGCCCAAACATTGGGATCATCTTCAGCGCATGGCATGGCTCAATGAGATGAGGGGCTATGACACATATATCACATATCCCCTGACGTTTAAAATGATTGATTATCATGCACCAATAATTCATAGTCAAATGTTGTCCGGGCATACTCAAAGCTCCGGCTCCCCGGACTTGCCTCGCGACATTTGTAGGGACACGCCCTCTTCATCTTGGCGCAGGTGATGGATTCCCAGCTGAAAGGGGGTGATGTGAGAATAAGCCAAAGTATATCACCAATCAGGATACAAATATCTGTTCTGGTTGAAGATCGCTGGATTTCTCAGGCTAGAGTTTGCAGCCCGCAACCTCGCGAGGCCACGATATTGGTATATACACATGCTGGAATATCTTCCGGGTGCACAACCGTTGGCCAACCTGCCATCCAGGTCCTCCGAGTGACCCCAAGTGTACCAGATGGTATCTCTCTATCAGATCATGGCAAGCCGCAGCAGGTTGGAGCCGCCCAATGACAAAGATGTAAGTAGTGTACAGTATATTGCATGCAATGGGCATTTATCTGGCGAACTGGGTCAATATTAACCAAAAATGGTGGATAATCATCAACAATAAGATGCAAAACAATGATTAATGATAAGGGAACCAGGAGCACAGGGTTTTGACCCATAGCCAAATATATGATGATCATACAGCATAATGATATCACATACGTATGTATTTGCGTGCTATCATATCACATGCGTACTATCTACAATATACGGACATGCAGAGATATCTACAGTAATACCGTCGTTTCTCAAGTCATAGGGGACCCCCAAATCATCCACTACTAGTCATTTGCAGTAATTAACAAGCCAACCGTATCTTTGGGGGTTCCCTATTCCAAGAAACCACCACACGGTTGGTATTCCCTATGATTGTTGCTTACTATCCCCAGCTTTATCGTCCATCTACCACCATCAACCACCTTTAACCCCATCATTGAACCACCATTATGCACTAGGAATCATGATTCACCATCATTATCCATCATTATCTCCTATAATTACCCATCTAAAATCATCATTCAACTCACCATTTCGCTTGGTACCAACTTCTTGGTTCCTCGTAGAAGTTGAATCGCCGAGGCACCGGTGACAAGACCCACCAAGGATGGAATCACCATTGCAAGCACCTCAGGATCCACGGCACGGCAGGGCTTGTGATCATGACTTTCGGGTTGGTGGTTTCGACCACCATCATGGAACAAGGGTGTACTAATGGTCTACTATTCATGACAACATGGATGAACAATTGACTGGTTGGTGGTTGAACCACCCTATGAAAAATATGCTTGTCAACCAACCATTTGTTGATGATTAGTAGAGAAAATGAAAAATGATTGAAACCACCAACCAGACTTAAGATGAGTTGTAGTGGACATTTAATGGTTGATGTTTCGTTGATTATTAGCTGATGGTGATGCAAAAATGATTGCAATCGCTAGTCAAACATCACCTAGTAGATACCCATCAAATCTTATCGACCTGGAAAGATTGGAATTACCGGAACTCCTCACCCTGAGAAACCATCTGTGAGTTTCCATTGCCAAATTATTCTGAACAAAGGGCAAGAATCCAAGGGGATATATTCTTGAGAACAGCGGTTAAAGCCTGCTAATCAACCGTGCAGAATCTTCAACAAAAACCAACAACAACTCACGAAAACCAACCAAGAGTTGATTCTCAGAGGATATTCTCAACTATAAAAACTGCTGCTATTTTGAGTGTGATGCTCTGAACATCATCATAAGAGGCCACCATCATTGGCGGGCCGCACCTTGGTGGCACACTCTGGCAGTCCCGAAGCTAGAAGCCAAAAATCACCCCATTTTTTTAGTAGTAAAACCAGCATCAATGGTGGATATTCCACGCAACCCGGTTTCTTTGCCAGAGAGTACATGCGTCAATTGGTGGTTTCTCAAAATAGGGGTGCCCCCAACATGGTCGGTTTGTTGCTATAAATGATTCATAGTGAATGATTTAGGGGTACCCCTATTCTTGGGAAACCACCAATTCCCACATAAATATACTCTCTGTAAAACAATGATATATATATGGCTGTGGGTCAAAACCCCGTACCCCTGGTTCCCCACCATTAACCGGCTTGTTTTCCCTTGTATTGTTGGTGGAAATCCCTCATTAGTTGGTTGGTTAATATTGACCCATAGCCATATAGTAGTTGTTTAACCATCATTTGACCATATATTATCAGTTAGTTACCCTTTTATTAACCATTAGTAACCATCATTAACCATTGGTTGGTTGGTTGGTTGGTTGGTTATATATCCCACGGTCGAACAAAAACAATGCCACCTCGGCGTGCTCATCACCAGCGGGGCACCTCGCTGGCATCCCTGGGAGCTGTTGATCCTGGTGGTCACCATGGGTTCAGTTGGAACGTCGAACAAAGAACCATGGGCTACGCCAACAGAGATCTCCAAGTATAAAAGCAATATGTATACCAATTGCTACATTGGAATATCTCCGTACATTGGAGTATCTCTACATTGGTATACCAACAAAATATATACCAAGTGTATCTACAGATACATCAGCTACATTGGTATACCAATTTCATGCGAGATCCACTACTAAAGCCCCCGTTGTTCGATGCCATGACCATCCATGGTTTGCTGTCCCGCAAGCGTTGGATCACAATTCGGGTGCCCCTGCGGAGAGTAAGAGCAGGTTGGACCTGGGAGCGCGGCGCCCTCGGTGTGAAACGTGTTGAGCTGGTGAAAGGTGAGCATGATGATTCACAAGGGTTAAATAGTGGGTAAGGAATGGATGATTAGTGGTGAATATGATGATCAACTAGTGTTTGAATGATGGTTGAGCAATGGATGGTGGTGAATACCATAGTTGCTAGCCATAGTTAAATACGGCTTGAATGATGCTTAAACTACTCCTTTTGTAACGGAAAATAGGTGCTCGATAATTGTTTGATATTGAGCGATACAATGTAATGTGGGAGGCACAAAAGCCAAATGTAGTCAAATGTGACAGTGTTGAAAACTCTGACAGAAGCACTCATAAACTTGAAATTTCACAAACCGTAAAATGGAAAGCTCTCTTGGGTTCAAAGAGCATTGGATCCCAACTGGAAACAGTGGTTGAAGTTTCACATAGGAGCTTTTTATCCACACATCAAATTTTGAATAACCACATTGTTTCATTGTGTCCGGCTAGAACCTTTTTGTGTTTGCCCACAATAGGACAAATCCGTTCGGAAACACCGAGTCCTTCTGATGGCCGTGGGAGCAGTATCTGACTACGAGCTTTGCAGGACACCGCCCAAAGGCATCACCGGGCTTATTCGCATCTGAAAATCCATCATAAATGGATCATTCCCCAGGGTTTCTCTTGAAAAATATGATTTTTGTTCGAGCCAGCCATATTAAATTACCGGAGTGTACCTTGAAGCCATCCTCATTCCACGGCTCGCCAGGATGTGGCCTGCACCTGTCATCAAGCCAAGGAACTATGGCGGCCTCCGTCGCATGTTATCCCACTCGTGCGTGTGACCCCTCAACTGGGGGGAACATGGAATCAGATGGGCCTTTGAACCAGTCTTCTGATCCAGTGGGAACCCCAAGTATCTGTTCGAGGACCTTTCAACAGCACACGATGAGAACAACATGGAATGTACAGAAGATCTGTTGATCAGTTGCAGAACACTGGTTCTAAACTCCCATTGCTATCCATCGTTGACCATCATAATCAAATATCATCAACCAACTTGAGCAATTCTAAACCTTAACCGTGTTGAACCCATAGATGCCGCACCATTATAAGCCATTACAGCGTTTTACACCACCGGTGATTACCCGATATTGACCATGATGAACCAGTATAAACCATTCCTCATCACTAAAACAAAACATGAAACATCATTCATGCTGTACAAAATCATAATCTCAAAAACTATTACATGCCAATATACATCAACCACTATAAACTATGATAACCTCTTATTACTATGATGATTCACTATAAACTATATTATAGCATAGAAAGAAAAAGAGTAACCACTATAATATTTACGATAACATGTGTTATAATTCACATTCATGACAGAACATTGTAAGCCTATAAAATATCGTTGTGAACCTACCAGAATACACTAATACAACCTCTCATATCAGCATAAACTACCACAAACCATGTTGGGAATTGTAAACCAGTATCAACCCCTTAATGTATCAACCATTGTAAACGATTGTAAACGATATAAATGGCATCATATCAACTATTGCGAACCCATAACCATACCATATATATATATATGTCATTTATGGGTCAAAACATCCACCGGACCCTCCGAGACTTCGCACTGAACACGAGCGCCGTCAGCGTTGTACTTCTGCTTGTGGAACTTTAAGCCACCTGAGGCTTTTTCAAGGGATCCTACCAAAGTGACTGGAGTTTACTAGTAAAACTGAGTATGGACGGTTGATTTCTGAGTATTGATGATTGATTTGTTTTCGACTGAATGATTATTATTAAAAGTGATGAATTGGATGGAGTCTACTGAAAAATACTATCTTCAAGGATCATTTGGAGGTAGCCCCGTTTTAGGAAACCACCACCTGAGGAAGTGGCGGAAACATCCGTGTAGCTTGTGACCTAGGGTAAAGTGATGATCAATGATGCTTAATGATTGAGAATGGTCAATGAGTAAAAATGAATATGGCCTGAGAATATCAGTGTAGGTTGTGGCCTAACCGTATGAGAGTAGGTGTAGCACAACAATTCTAACAATCATGGTGGATAGGAAGTACACAAACCATTGTGTCAATAATACATAGCAAACAAAGAATAGATTTCAATACTGGTCATACCATAAGGACAGTTGGTGAAAGACACAAGGCAATGATGATTGATGAAGGACAAAATCAAATATTGCAAACACAAAACCATAAACAAAACAGTGGTTAAAAATCAATATTAGTCTTGAAATGTATTAAACGTATTAAACGTATGCTTGACAAGTAAGCATAAAACTATGGGGAGCAATAAAGAACTCATGACGACCAATGCCAATATCAATTATATGGTTATATAGCTGATTAATCATAATTGATGGTTGATAATTGCTCAACCATTATTGACCATCAACTGGTACTCAAAACTACGGGCTTTATCAACAACCTCTGGCTAGGTTGTTACTTGAGTACCATTTCTTACGAAGTAATTGCCTAGCTAATTAACCATTTGTAGCCATTATTAGTAGCATATGGGTGTTTCTCAAAATGGGGGACCCCCCCAAGTCATCCTTTATCAATGATTTATAGGTCAAAAACCAACCATTTTGGGGGGTTCCCATTTTGAGAAACCACCATATAAGCCAATACCAGGCTTGTTACTTCAGTACCGGTCAGTGGCCACCTCTAGTGGCTCCACCTGGCTCCGGCTCAATCGCTAGGATACCCCTCGCTGGCCTCGCGCCCTTGATCTATCACTACTCAGTACCCAGTTTCACGAGCCACTCAGGCAACCGTTATTGTGAATCATGACCAACCACGAAGCTCACCGTTTTTTTTTTTTTCTGATGGGGCATTTACCATCATCAAAGGCGGGCATTAATCATTAGAGGGGAGAATTAACCATCAGCTGCCATGAGTAAAGATGATTACTAAGCCCCAAGTAACCATGGGTAAAGCATCAGGGTCTAAGCCCCAATCAACCTGATGAATTAGCCATGATTGAGCATTGATTGTTGTTGCAAGCATTACTAAGCGTTGGGTAACAGCGGCCAATCATCATTAACAATCGTCACGTCAATAACACGGTCACGAATAGTTCACAGTACTGGTTCGTAATTTCAATGTTGTGGTCAAGCATGCTTGGTAACCAATGGTCAATGGTGGTGAATTTGTGATAGATGATCACATCATGGTGTGCTACAAGCTCAGCAACATCACGTATCCCTTCATCATGTTTTGCCACATGAGGATGAAGTGGTGAGGCCCTGCCCAAAGGTGGTCTGCGGAAGACTTTGCGGGGTCCCATCCTGTGGTCTTTCTGCTTGGCGGGTTGACCAATTCACCCATCTGATGATGCACCATAGAGGTAAAGCTGCCCGCATCAGGTAAGGTAGTGAGCACTCTAGATGTATATATTGTGACTGTCATTTATGGTTATGCACATGTGGAAACATATCTAATTAATTACATTTATGTCTAGCTGTTTAGGTATACATGTACCATACAGGTCTAGAGGCTTGTCCAGAAAGGATTTGCCTGGTACTCCCAAACATTGGTAGTCCCCAGGCCCACAATGACCCTTACTGAAAGTTTGGGGATATTGCCAAAACAAAGTACGTATATGCCATGTTTGAACACATGTACATCATCATACATATATGTTCATATGTAGGTGTTTCTCAGAATAGGGGTACCCCTAAAACATACTTTTCTTCATTATTCATAGCATTTACAGCATTTATAGCATTTATAGCATTATTTATAGCAATAATTTCTGGCATTTATAGCATTTATTTACAGCAATAATAAACCGACCATCTTTAGGGGGTTCCCCATTTCAAGAACCACCCCATATCTGCGCATGTCTATGTGTCCATGCAGCCACTTTTATGGCTCCCCACGGTGCCCTTCCTACCCTCAAATTCCCTGGGAGCCAAGGCCAAAGAAGAAGCACATGCCCAGAACCTGAGGCGACGGCTCACCAAGGCTTTGCCGACGGAAGCTCATAGGGCCGGGACTTTGAGGTGAACTCATGTGCAACTCATAACTGATACTATAGGGCTTATAACCATCTGGTTGGTGGTTGAATCACCCATAGTTAAGTAGTGGTTAATAATGGTTAATGATGGTTATATATGGCTAATGGCTAATAATGATCATTAACTGGTTGGTGGTTGAACCACCCAGTCATGAAAAATATGCGCAAGTCAACCAACATTTTTTGTTAAAAGAATACATTTGGGAAAATAGAACATGTCTAAAACCACCAGCCAGTCATGACATATGACAGGCTTAGATCAACCAGGCGGCCTCGTCTGGGGCGTATGCCAGGTGTCCGGCACTGCCCCGCCACAGGGAAGCCGAACATCATTTCTTCACATGTTTCGACTCATCAGTTGGCTCACCCTGTTCGCAGGTAAGGGGATGTTGGCACCCAATTTGTGCAGAGATCTCCGAGTGATCCGTGGGTTTTCCAACCAAGATTTTGGATGTGCGGTTTGGACACCCCATGTTGGTTGGACACTCAATTTTGGCTCTGACCAGTCGCCCATGTATTTGTGAGAGGATTGTTAAAAGCCATGTCCCACCATCACAAATGATCTGCAGTTGATGGAGTAGACATCCCACCGGATGAACAGCAAGCAACGGGAGCTAAAACCAATTGCCCACCATGGCTACTAGTGGTCGGGCTTAGGAATTCAGTGTTTTCCAATGGCTGTTGATGATTTCCAACGCTTGAGAATGAATCATGATTGTCTGACAAAGCGCAACTGCCAAGTCCAACTCAGCTTAATTTTATCTATCGGCAGCAGGTGATCGAGCAAATGCATGGCTAGAAGTTCCATTCGAAAGCGTCTGATCAAAGAGTGACATACGAGTGGCTTAAAAGTGGCACCCTCAAAAAGCAATGCCTTATACTTATCTCTGAAAATTATCAATATTAATGAGATGATTTTGGGGGTACCTGCATTCTTAAGAAAAACACCATATTGATGGGTTCAAAACACTTTTTTCTATGAAGCTGATGAAGTCCCAAAAAATAGGTCATGCCACAACCAACGAATATCAATTGCAAGCAACCATCATTAGCCACTATAACCCATTGTTGGCCCTTATAAAACTTATAAAACCAACATCGGCTGCTTAACTGGTTGAGAACCACCACTAGTGGTGAAGAGGTGATTAATACACCATGGTTCACATGTATATATTTGCATTTTATACAGAAACACAGTAACCCCTTAGAGATGCTGCGCTTCTTCACCAGCGCAGCCCCCAGTGAATGCCGTGGGGTTGCAATTGCTGGCTGCCCACAAGAGGTTGGGACATGCGATGTGCATTTGCGAAGCAGTTTGTCATCGTTTGTCCTGTGATGATTCCTATTGGGAAGGCTGCAAATCACCTCGACCAAGCTCTGATGTCGCACCATTGAACTACAACGGATTCACCATATTTCATGTAAGACTATTGCCCTTCAATCTGGCAGTTGACCACGTGCCTTGCACTACTGAACAAGAAATAACAAGAGCCACACAAATACACAAAGAGCAACCACAAGGGCAGCAACAATACCAACAACAGCAACAACAGCAACCTCTCAATCCTTACTACAACCTTTCACCCTGACGGATGCCGCAACTGCTCCCAGAGTAGAGAATTACAACAAAGGGATCATCAGATCACTGGTAGATGGTGGTCAGCTACACCCCTTCAGCCAAGCTCAGGGATCCCCCACCAACCTGGAGGGTACCCCCAATAAGATCTAGGGATCAGACCAACAGCAGGTTGCTCAGAACGCTTCCAAGCAAACTACCCTGCACCACCGTCACCAAGCCCTGCACGCCGGGATGCCATGGGAGAATCTGTCAGGTAGGGCACACCAATGACATGTGATGAGTACTGGGATGAGAACTGAAGTCGTTGAGGAATCCGTACTAGACTGAGCTCGTAAATGATTCCATAATAGAATAACATGCGCATATATATATATATATATATGTATGTATTATAGACGTTTGTAGGTGTAAACAGAGGAACGCGCATATGTACATGTACAGGTTCACATATTTATGTACACGAAGGCTGGTATAGCCATCCATTCAAAACATGTAACGTCTGTTCGTTCTTGGTATATAACGCTTGTTAGTTCATCTCAAGCATCGTTTACCATTCGTTCACCGTTTTTTGACAATTATTAGTGATTTGAAACTTAATTCAGCAACAAACTGACCATGGTGATTGATAATCATCAACTTACTACAATCAGTTCCATTCTTGCTGAATAATAGTACTTTCTAAATCACCATCATGAATCTTACTATAACCATGAACTATTCAACATTACTAACCATTATCAACCATCATTAATAACCATTATTAACCATCCTTAATAGCCGTAAATAGTTGACCATCATTACTAACCATTATAACCATCGTTACAAACCACTATAACCATCATTAACTCACCACTATAACCATCATTACTAGCCATTATGATCAACTAATTAACCTTTTATCAACCATCATTATTATTAACCATTTTCAGTAACCATTATTAACCATCACTAACTAACCACTATAACCATCATGAACTACCCATCATAATTTACTAACCATTATTAACTAGCCATTATCATTAACTAAGCTTCATTAATCAATATTAACTAACCATGTTCATTAACCACTATTACTAACCACTATCAAACCATCATGGTTAGTTAATAACAATTTCACTAACTAACCACTATTACTAACCATCATTGAATTAATGGAATTAACCACTATTACTAACCATCATTAAATTCACCATGAACTAACCACTTCTTTTCCATTCTCCGTTCCGCCTTTGCGCGCCTTCCGCAGGGCGAAGGCCGACAGGAGCATCTCTACAGCGTTGCCTAAACACCGAGGTGTCCGTTACGCGCCAGCAGCGAAGTCTAACAACTGGGTGCGCTACGGTAGGGTTGGTTGGAGACTGGCTGACTATAGTCAGATATAATTCGTAATCAAATATCATTACTATCAAGCATGATTAATGGTTAAGAGATATAATTCAAACCAGTTATGACTATAGTTAAAGAGTATATGACTATAATTGGTTGAGAGTATATGACTATAATTGGTTGAGAGTATATGACTAATCACGCCAATTGGCAATGATTCATGGTTAAGAGTATATTAGACTTTAATTGCTTGACCCAAATATAACCAGATGTTATATATGATATAATCAGTGATCAAATATCATTAGTATTTACCATTAATCAAACATAATTAGTAATGATATGTAATGATTGCAATGGTTCAGAGGGAATATGAGGGTGGTTGCTCATCATGGTCAATAACTATCAAGCCATCATACTCATCATGGTTAACAACTATTAAGCCATCACAAAGCCCGAACCATGATGGTGACTTGGTCGTTGAAAAGAGTTCGCATTAAAAAACGGTTTTTAAATCAAACTGCCGCTCATCACGCAATGCTTATAGTGTTTAAAGAAAGATTAATAGTGAATCATTGAAGCAACAATCCTCCGGGATACCGCAGCGGGTGATCTGGATGGGTCCCAAACATCCGCGCGCATAGTTGGGCAAGCATCAATTTGATTTGATGGTCGCTTTTGGATATGATGGTTTCTCAGGGGGTTACCAAATCATCTGGTTTATTTTCCATTTCTAGCAATAAACCAGCCATTTTGGGGAACTCCTATTTTCAGAAATACCGGTACGTTGACGACCAAAAACATCTGAGTTCAAGGGGAGCGCGTGGTAAAAACAAGCGGCACCAAAAAAGTGGAACAAGGACGCAAGGAAGAAAGAATGGCACAATGCAGATACTGAAATTGGCAATGAAATTGATACGAGGACCAATCGAAACGCTGAGGCTATCCGCAAACTCGCAAAGTGCACAATCCAAAGAAAAAATCCTTACTTTTTTTCAATTTATCTTTCCGAAACCGAGAAAACGAAGTGGGCTTCCTGGTTGTTGTACCTTCAAATCATCCAAACAAACCCATCCACTTTTTTAGGGGTTCCATGGGGTTCCCAATTTTAAGAAACAACCTATCATGGTGAAGGGCATCAGCCTATGCTTCGCCCCTGATGTGCGCTCCGCGGCGTTGCTGCGCGTGGGGAGCCGTGCCAAAGGATGCGTTGAGAAGCCCACCCAAGGTCTCCTGTAGCCGCGGTCACGAGGCGCCAACCGTGACAGATGGTGGTTTCTTAACGGGGACCCCGGCAACCGTTATGGTTGGTTGGTAACAATAGTTAATGGTTGACAATGGCTACCAGGGATTAGTGATTGACAACAGTTGACAATGGCTATGAACCAGGGGATCTTATTCAATAGGGGATATACCAACTATAATGGTTGCATTATTGCCTTTAAATGGTTATATAATGATGGATGATTTGGGTGGTCCCCATTTTTAGAAACCACCCCATGGTGACCAACTACTGATCATGTTGCTTGGCTGATGATAAATGACCAGACATACCCTCCTGGCAACTAACATGAGCCCTACTAAAAGGGTATCCCAATAGGAAACTGAACATCCAACCAATCTTTGGGAGGGTCCATGTTGGTTTCCAAGAGGGTCTTAGTGTGGATTTCCCATGTGCATCATCAGTGCAATTCCTGGTCATGGTTATAGATAAGTACAATACTTTGAATTGTGCATCGGTCGTTCCATTGTCACTCTCAAAATATTATTGCTAGATATGGCTAATGACTTATCATTGGCCAGTGGTTACAGCAAACTTTACGATTTCTGGTGGAGTATCGCTGACTTTTGCTATCTTCAATCGTTGGCTATGATTAAGGCATTGAATGATGCATCCTAGTGATTTAAGGTTCGTTCGGCTTGATTACAAGGGACCTTACCAAACTGCAAAAAAACTACCCCTGGCGAAAACTAGCCTACTTCCTGACTCAGCATCAAGATTCAAGTGCCCTGATGCAGCAGGTTCAACCTATGGGCCATGGCCGCAAGCATCAAAGCATTTCGATGTGTGTGTACGTCTATAAATGACCACACTAAGTGCTTAACAAACATTAATGGTTACCCCGGTTAAATGTTAACCCCTGGTTGATTAATCCTGGGTATCCCCCAAAAGCCTTGGTAAACCATTCAAATGGTACCCTTCCACAAACAATCAGCAAACCTGATGGTTTTGTTGGTTAGTATCCCCTATTATCAACAATTGTCAATGGCTGTAACCCCAGCAAGCATGGTATCCAATGGAATTTAGCTTCATCCGCAGGCAACATTAATCATGATACTGCAATTAACCACTATAGTTGGTTTCTATCCCCTCATTGCCATGGTTATAATCCTCATTAGCCACATTCAACCACTGTAAACATCTTGGGTTAACATCAACCATGATGCTCCTTGGCTAAGTTCCCCAAGTCGATCTTGGTAGCTGATCAAGCTCAACCTGCTTCTGCTGGATCCTCATGATCAACCTGTATCACCAACCAAACAATGATTATTGCGTGTATGCATGTACGCATATGTACATATGCACATAAAAACAATATATATATATATAAACGTGAATGTGTGAATACATGTACGATTAATCGTCCATATATTATGCATAATATGTGAAATATCTGATATGGACGCCAACCAGCTGCCAAAAACCGTCGGTCACAGCCGCTCTGGGGCCAGCTGGGCCACCGGGCACCAACGCTGTCAGCCAGCTCTTCGGTGATCGAACCTTAGGAGCGCAGAGCGACACGTGGCACAAGCTGCATCAATTTGCGGCTTAGCCTCTGGTGAGTAATGATTAATGATGGTAATGGTTGGTAGTGGTTGGTAGTGGTCGGATAAAAAATGGTTGGTAATGGTTGGTTAATGATGCCTTTGGTATAGCCAAACAATGGGGTTGGTAATTGTTGATGATGGTTGATTATAGGGGTTGATAATGATTATTCGCTGGTCAAAAACTGTTTGCATTTAGTTACTGATAGTTGAGAATGGTTTATAATGGCTCATGATGGTTAATAATAGAAAGGATAATCAACAGGAATCGTCGATGCTGACTAAGGTGGTGGGGGAAGCTATCAACAACTGGTTAACAATGGTAGAGTTATGATTAATGATGGGCTCTGGTAGGTTGACCTGGCAATGGACATCCCAATAGCAGAATTATGATCCACATCCAAGGCCTTTGAGAGGTTAGATCATCCCCAAGTTGGGGATGTGCCAATCCACTTGCTTCGCCCGTGGCTGTGGGCATGGCTCACCCATCGACCCATGGACCACCAATCCAAGCCATCTGAAATGGCCACGAGAATCACGAGGTAGCAACCACTCATCAGGACTAATCACTTGGTCATGATGGTAACTCACGACCTTCTCAACTATTAGAAGCTCTGATGAATAAACAGATCGTTATATTCACTGCTGGATAGTTCAATGAGCTATTTACCTAACAGCAGTTAAGCATTTTAATCTTTCGAAGTACACCATACTCCATGACCAATGATAAACTTACATCAAGCACTATTTTGCAGGCGGGCAACAAACATACTCAATGCATTCACTTGCTCTACTACTTGCCGAGGCACGATGTGGGCGATGAATTTCCCAACTATGGAACAGAAAGCATGAGCCCGAGCCCCTATGAGTCTGTGCCGCTCCGGTATGGAAATAGCCCAATACACAATGGATTCCTGACAATTTATACCGCAATTGCTGATCACTCAAATATCAAACACAGGTATTCTCCTTTGTCCGTTCTCGAAGATGCACCTACCATGGTTACATCCCATGTAACTTTGGGACTGGCAGGTCTCACCATCTTTTATGAAAAATCCTGGGAAGCTTGCGGGGAATGGTGGATTTTCCACTGCCAGGCCACTAGAAGCGCCACGCACCAACATCACCCGCCCCTGTCCCTCGCCTAAAATCTTCGCCATGGGAAGAATGGCAAAAAAGTTTAGAGAGAAGATTGCCTGGTCAGGTTGGGCGCAGGCCTGAACCCACGGATTTGCGAGCAACAAATGGGCGCTAGCAATGTGGGCATCCCGAAATGATGAGCGCAAGCGACAATCATTCAATCAGTCTTGGGGCACCTCCACTTCTTAGGGATCTGGGCAAACTGTTCCAAATTGGAAACTTCTACGTGGAAAACCAATGTTTGCGATCCTGTTGAATCAGGCTTGGTTGTGACAAAGAACTAACAACCAACCTGACACTTGAGTTCATTGTGAATATGCTCGAAGAAGCATCTGTACTGTCGGCATCGTTCGCCATCACTGGTTGATCCTACGAGTGGTGTCAATACCAAACAGTACAGAAAGAATGTCCAAAATAGGTAGGCAAAAATCCTGGAAACTGTTCACAAATTCTGTTCACTTTTAGGACGTTTGAAAGAAGGGCACACAGCTTTCAAGGGGACAATCACTGGCCACAACTGTATCCAAACCAATGTTTAAGATCACCATTTTGAGCTAATTAGCCCAAGAAATCACGGTCAAATACCTCTAGATAAGCGTGATGGACTATGAACTGGTACCGTTTCGTCACCGTTTCCGATCAAGCTTACCAAATCAATGCTGTTGTTCATTGCATTCATAGCTACCACGAATTAGCAATTACTTGTGCAATCTTGGCAACTGGCCACAGCTGATAGTTGTTTTATCAGTTTTAACTATAGCTATTGATACAGCCCTTACTGTTTATCTACCTATTGATACTAGCTATTGATACAGCTGATAGCTGTTTAACTAGCTTAGGGACCATTTTTGGGGGGACTTGCCACAGCTGCTTTCCGCTCTTTTCCCACATCTCCTTTTTTCGTGGCCGGCGTTGCGGCAACGCTTTCGGTTGAATTGGAGGGTTCCAGCGAGGTGGGCGTTCGACATGTGGGGTTCGTATCCTCTCAAAATAGGGAACCCAAAAGAATGTTGGTTTATTGCTATAAATGTTTAATGTAGGATGACTTTGGGGTTCCCCTAGTTTGAGAAACCACCAAATGGCTAAGAATCGTTGATGGAATTGCTGACAATGACTGAGAGCAGCTGATACTATGATACTTAGGCGGTTACTACTGGATGGATACGAATGGTATGGCCGATAATGTTATGGCTGACAACGGTTGACAATGGCTGACACTGATACTTCGCTGTCAAGAATTGCCAATAACCTTCAATGATGTAAAGTCTTTTGAATTAGTTGTATTGGTTTACTATTGCAGTAACTCATGGTTTACAAGGGTCAATCATGTTCAACAAATGGTCGTTACATATAAAGGCCAGTATTAAAAGTGGTTAAGAAGGGTTCAGTCATAGCGGCTGCTTCAATGGTTGTGCTACGAGCGGTGAGAGCATCAGGTCCATGTGGTCTTCATCTAGGTCCTCGAAGCGGAGAATCCATGAGGGAAGTGTCTATGCGGTCATGGAAAGGGCTAATTAGGGATAATGATAGTTGACAATAAGGGTACCGCTCAAATCATCCTTACTTTTACATTCAAACCGTTTTTAAAGATATTAGTTCAGCTTCATAAACCTTTGTAAACCATGATAATCATGATGTACAACCCACCAACCCTCCATATTTCAGAAAGGGTCCAAATACAGGCCCCATTTTCCCACGTTTGTAGAAATACAGTGTCTTCATACTTAAAGGTTTTTTCTCTTGAGTTGTCAGATTTCTTGCTGGGTTGTTTGATCTTGATTTGGTTTCATCCGAAAGTTCAATAAATTCCAAAGGTAGCATTGCATGAGCCCTACAGTTTCCAACCTGGTATCCATAGAATGTAGCCCAGCCCATAGGTACTCAGGCATTGTGAGAACCCAAACAACAGCCATGAATACAAATAACAAGTGTTTAGTATCTTTTGATAACATATAGATAGATAGATAGATAGATAGATAGATAGATAGATAGATAGATAGATAGATATCACGGTTTTGTATGGTTGGAAGAGTTGCATGCATACGCCTGCACGGGATTAAGATATGTTCATCTTATCACACTAATCTTTGTTACAAGCACTTGGATATCATCAAAAAACCTCGAAAACCATGGAAAAATGGGTCCTTTATTATGACCCGCTCTCCCATATTTTGGGGGTTCCCATCTGTCAGAAACCGCCGTCAGCTCCACCATCGACGTCACTACCGCTGTCGTCAACTCGCCGGCCAGGGTGCCGCATCGGAGCTCCCTGTTGACGCCAGGACCTGAGGCGCTGCTGGCAATGAGGCAAGGGGATCCCCTATGTTATTTAGAGGGTGCAGTTGTGAAACCAATTTAAATACCAAGGGGGATGCAAGCGAACCATAATTGATCCAAATTGGACAATGGATTGGCAATTTGGTCAGATGACAATGAGGTCCAATTTCCTTGAAATTCACAGGGGGATACAACAATCAAGCGAGAAATCTGTGCTTCTGGCTTCCGGAAAAAAAACAAACTCTGCCTGAAGAACACATGTGTCAATTGTTGGGCTCATTACCATTGGTTTACCGTGTCTGTGTTTTAAAAGCTATGCCTGGAGAATCAATATAAAGTCCAAGACATGAAGCAAGACATGTTTCGGTAGGGAAAACATGACGAGGGCGCCTGGAAGTATCAAATCTATAATCTATCCATTACGGTAGTAATAATTCATGGTTGACAATAGGTGGTAACAGTCAACAAGAAGAGGTACCAACTATATGGGTATGGGTCAATACTATATACATCCAAAAATGAGCAGTAGTTCACATCCCAATATTTGGATATATTTGGACTGGTCACTTGTGGCATGTGAACAGCCATGGGTGCCAGTGTTTTGACCCACGGCCTTGTAAGTACAATACTGATACTGTAAGACTTGCCACACCCTGGACCACCGAGTTGAATGCAACCAACCAAACTATCAGAACAAACCACCCAATTTTTGGTACTTCAACAGTTGGTGATTTCCTACGAATCCTCTTGGCTATCAATGCTCACCCAAGCAACCCACCAACCGACCATTCTTGGCTACCAATGATACTTCTCCAAGCCACCAACATCCATCAATATCCGCCAACCAAGGTTGTTTTTTCACAACTCACCTGGTCCTCACCACCACGGCATGCACCTCGACTTGAGAAGACGCTTGCTCTCCGCAAAGACTGACGGGCACGGCGGCAACGGACAGCATCGTGCCATCCAAAAGGACAACCCCAGCTTGAAGGGAAATCTGGGCTACTCGTCATCATTCAGGATTCATGGCTTCAGAACAAAACATACATGAGTTGTAGGATGTGGTAGGTGATTAGATGTGATGGCAATCTCCTTTGCATTAGAAACTATAAAGTCATGAATGTACTACTGGGTACCTGTAAACATGTACATGTATAAGAAATTTGTATGCAAATATGTCCACGAATGATAGCTGCACACATGTATCGTATCATATCATCATATACCGTGTGTATATATGGCCGCGGGTCAATATCCTTTGCCCCTTTTGTTCTGATGCCATGATCAAACGAGTTGAGCTGGTGGGACGTACACTTGCTCATGGCTTTTGCTTGCCTTTGTTTATGACTTGTAGATACCCATAGTATCCCATGGTAGTAGCTGGTAGTAGCTATATGTAGATAGTCTAAGTATGGGGGCATTGTATAATCGAAATACAATGGCGATGATTTACCTCTACCAAAGACTCTTAGAGGTCTTACCAACTGAGCAAGCGCGATGTGCGTTTGGCGATGGTGCGATCTCTAGCAGTTTTTCAATAATCCCCCAGCACCTAACTGGTGGATGAGCCCTGAAGAAGTGCTGGCTTGCTCTTAAGACGAATACATAATCGAAAGCTGATCTTAGATACTGCTCACTTATGCTCACTTGGGTTTTAACGAAAGTGGATACGAAACCTACCTTTTGTTGACAGCGGCATCCATGAGACATTGAAGTGGTTCATCGGGATGATGAGTCAAGAAAAACACGCATGCTGATAGTCTCGACATGACAAGAACGAGAGAAAAACCTGGCTGGTTGCTGGTTTAAAATCTCCCATCCGGCAGGGGTAACCGATCCCCTTTCCCAAAATACCTGGCATAACTTCAACGAAAGTAACGAAAGTGAATGGCGAGGAGGGATTCCAACATGGAAACCCAGCTTGCCACAGAGGGATCCGGGCGAGGACCTACGATACGCATCATGTCAGACGATCTACAGGGCTGCCAAGCACTCCCCCTCAGCCAACCGTGAAGGAGCCGTGTGATAAAGCCAAGTGTGCATTCCTACAGGTACTTCTACTACTTGCTTAGATGATCTTGGATTTATGATTAGCTAGAAAAAGATGATCTAAGAAATTCTAAGAATATCTTATGATTAGCTAGTCTCCTAGATGCTGCTGCCAGATTATCATATGATTAGCATCATCTTGAAACAGTGGCAGAATCCCAGCTGTTAGCTCTGACCTCAACAAACCAGCCAGCCATCAACACGGCAATATCTTCCTGGCCTCGACACTTTCGTTTTCAGCTGGTTGGCTGTGCAACTGTTCAAGATGCCATCCAGGTCTTGATAGCAATCCTCAGCATCCAATTTAGGCCAGTCCATGAGTATTGGTGGTTGGTAAGGGAACCAAAATCAGGCGTGTGCAATCTTCATCGA
Organism: Symbiodinium kawagutii; assembly: GCA_009767595.1. Taxonomy (NCBI): domain Eukaryota; class Dinophyceae; order Suessiales; family Symbiodiniaceae; genus Symbiodinium; species Symbiodinium kawagutii. The sequence continues at coordinate 612,803 of VSDK01025670.1, read as the reverse complement.
TAAAGCTGGTTTGTTAGGCCTGTCCAAGAAATTGACAGATATGATAAGGCAAACACCAAATTGAAAGGAATCTTCAGTCATTGTTCTTCATTATGCTTCAAAACATCTCAAACCTGATGCTTTCCCTAGTGCCCTTGCGGGTCCCCAAGTTTCTTAGAAACCACCTGCATTCTGGAGGATCAAAAAGCAAGCAGGAACGGCATCATTCAAGGAATCCAAGCAGGTCCCGTCGCAAAACCGTCATCAGGATGTTCATTCAACAATTGAGCCACTAAAAAAACACTATAGTATCAGTATAGTATCAGTACCGACCAATCGACCACAGTATTTCTAATGGCTCAATTCCAGACTGCCGGGTTGCACTGTCGATCCATTTTTCCAAGGCACTTGACTGCACAAGATTTGCGTGTCCTGGCACTGCATCGAAAAAACACGAACTGCGAGGGGCTGATTCTGAGCCAGAGCTTTGAGCCTAAGCATGGGTTGCCTTGGAAAAATCCATCAAAACCCACAACCTTTCCGTATGATACACCCACTAGGCCAATGTGTGCGGGTACCCAATTGATAGTTAATTGCTTGGCAAAGTCAGGTGGGTAGTTGAACCAAGCAATCGCTGTAGTTGTTTCTGGTCGAGAAGCTTTTTCGGCTTGTTTTAGGGACCAGGCAACAACGATCATCATGCGGTCGTTGTCATAGTTCTATTCCATGCTCTTCTGATTGGTGGTTTCAGCCCCTATGAAAAATATCAGTCAACCCATCGTTTGTTACTAATCACTAGTAGAAAAGACATGTTTTAAAACCACCAACCAGTCTCCATGAACTCATGAAATTGCACTGTGGCACGGTTTCCCAAGCAGCGTCCTTCGGATTCTTCGACTTCAGGATTTCCTTTACGATGCGAATGTTTGGCGGACAGGTCGCGGAGGTCGTTAAGTGAGAGTTCCTTTTGGGGCGGCTCAAGTGGACTCGCGAAGGCACTGGAGTGAGGAGAGAAACGGGAAATGATAATCAATGTCAACATGGGCTTGATGATATCATACTTAATAAAAATGAATAACTCATCACCATTGTATGGTAGCAATCAACAATTGTGAAACGGGGAACAATATCATGGTCAATATTTGATGGTTTCACAATTGTTGGTAATAATTAATTAGAAATCATGATAGGATGTGATAATATCATGATTGTTAGTGGTTTTACGTTGGTCACAAATATAGAATGGTTTATAATAGTCATGCTTAGCAAAGATAATTATATAGTCTGATAGTTAGAAATGACCAAGCATGGTCGATAGAAGTGATGCACAATAAAGGTAAACGATGACCGCCACCAGGGTTGTCCAGGTGGTAACACACGGTAAGCAAGTCAAGACATCAACAGGCCCCACGGTGACCCTCACGAGGTTCCCGTTCGGGGATCCCAACAACTAGAAATTGAGGCTTCAGAAAATGCAGAGATTCGTCCAGTTGTTGTGCTTTGTTGGGATGTTCACTGTGCACAGTTCATCGTTTTGATCCGGTTGGTGGTTAATTTCGCCGTCCGCAAACATGAGTTTCTCAATCAACCGTCCCAAGAATTTGGGAAATCAACAAAGATGTCAATCAAACCACCACTTTGAAGCTGGCTACCAACAATGGTTCTAGGGCTTACAAGCTATCTTCCAAGGTCAGAAAACCACCAACCACTGATTCTTGTCATGGACGCTGCAGCTCCGCTCCACCGATGAGCGCAAGGATTGATGGTTCATGATGAATGATAATAGTTGTAAATAATTCTTCATGAAGGATTGTTATTTATGAATTTATTCTTCATTCAGTCAATAATAATAGTTGTTATGATTTTCATAGCCGTGAATAATTACTGATTATATTATCATAATATAATAGGTAGGTCTATGATATTTTCCCATGAAGAAGAGTCCTGACCATATCAAAAACACAATAGAAGCATGATTGGGCCTATGTAAATTTATCAAACCATCATATATTGCTTAATAAACCATGTGCTGGTGATGTATCCACACGTTGGTCGATCATGAAGTCGATGACCATCTGTAGTTTCTTCTCGGTGCTCAGTTTGCAGGCTCATCAAGACTTGGTTTACTGACCCGTCGAACCCAACTCTTGGTAACGAGGCAGTGACAGCTTCTGGTGGGCTATCCCCGATCACTACCCTTTGCTCATCTTATCTGGCAACGGATATACAATCACGTTGTTTTTTTCAGAACCCCCCGGGAAACCAGCTATAAATTGTGGATCTTCCGTTGCCAGCTTCGTTTACCAGAGGGCAACCATTGGTGTAGTTCACTAGCGAAGCTCACGACCTGTGGATGATCATCCAACGGCTGGCAACTTTGCCAACCCCTGGGGAGAACCGCAGGTTACCTGTACTTGTTTACCTGTACTTATTTGCCACCATGGTAGCCGAGCGTCACGCAGGTTTCTTGTTCTCTCGCCCTTCGCAGCACTGAAGCTGTGATGTTTGGGTGCGCGCAGAGGGTGGCAAAGGTCCTGCAAGCGCTGGGATGGCTAGAACTGCTGCAGCATGCTGCAGTGCTTGGGTATGGTCGGGCTGATTCTCCAAGAAGGATCGTTAGAAATGACATCAGTTGTCATATCTAGAACTGCTCTTTACCAGTCGCATTACCCCTTGCACGTTGATGCTTGAAAACCATGAATAACATATTGAATAATTAGCTAACATAGATCTTCCAGTATCAATCTCTGTTGTGTTTCCATGATCATTGGTACCTCACCATTGATAAATGTTGTTCGGCAACACCGATCACTATCATCCCAAGAATATCCCATTCTTGGCTACTTGGCCCTTGATGATCAAGAACCACAAAGAGCAAGAATGAATCCGCGCTCAACCGACAATATTTAACGATGATGAGCCATCTATTTATCTCTATCAAATAGCCATCCATGGTCGATCCCACACCTTTTGATGATCACTCACCACTTCAAGTTGTCCACACAGGGGTCATTGAATGTCCCAATTGGACGTTACCCAACCATTATGGGAACAATCCCCAACAGTCATCCAGTTCTGTGATCTTCACTGTCCCTAAAATGGGATATTCCGGTGTTTCTCAAAATAGGGGTACCCTGAAATCAACCTTTATTATCCACTTGACTTATACTACTAAACCATCCATTTTGGGGGGTCCCCTGTTGTAAGAAACCACCATATTCATCAACCCCTGGTCCACCACACCACGCAGCCGTGCCTGGCAAAGCCGTCCACTCCACACTCCACGCTCAGCGGAAGGAGCTCCTGTGGACCCGTTCCCATGGATGGTTCGTCGCCTCTCGTTGGTGGTGATAAGCCATCCATAGCCATATGATATTACCAGCAACTATAGGGGGATAATAAGCAACAATGATAGGGGATAACAACTATAGGGGGATAAGAAGCAACAATGGTTAAGAATAGGGGATAACAACTAGCAACTATATGCAACTATAGGGGATATATACCAGCTCTTTGTGGCTACGGGTCAATATTAATCAAGCAATAATAACTGCTTTATGCTAAATTACAGGGGATAATAAGCAACAATGATAGGGGATAGAATATGGCTATGGGTCAATATTAACCAGCCAACTAATGGGGGAAATCATCAACCATGGAGAAACCGATGGTGAATGAACCCAAAGCCATAACTATCAGGTCATCAACCATCCCAAATAACAGGGAATATAACAAATGTCCATGAAATCACTATAAAAATGATGCTAAAGAGATACCGGCAAGAGGCTCATTGAGTGATGGTTAGTGTTGTTTACCACTTCATGCGCGCAAGTGATCAACAGCTAGGCATGGGTTGTTTGGTGTGTAGCCTTTGTTCAGCCATTTTTGAGGGGTGTTTGGCTGGTCTTTGGTTTTTGTTTGGCTCCCTTTTTGCTGCTCCGTTTCTTGCAGGGCCCTTAATTTAGCCCCACGGTTGGACGAACTGCGACTGGTCGTGGCTGGGAAACAGCCAGGGGCACAGGGTGATCCACAGCCCCGCCATGGAATGTTTGAGAGCACCTTCAGGCCTTTCCTCTTGAACTAGGTGCACTGCAAACCAAACCACTGGGGGAGCCAACCCCAGCAGATCGCACAAGAGCCAGTCCTGTCTAGCTTTAGGTACCCCAGTTTACATCCATTGTCTATGCCACTGGTGGATAGTTAACATGGATAACTCTCTCGAAACAAAGTCAACAAGACGTGAACAGAGTCAAATTCCCAAAGGCCAGCCGAAAATAAGGCAAAAATTGTTCAAAACTCAGGGAAACCTAACGGTTTTATGACAGGGTGAATCACATCATGAGCCACAAAAAAATAGCCTTTGTCATTGTCGATGATAATTTTTAGCCGATCACCGATAGTGACTAGTTACAATCATGAGTGTTGTCAACCAACTTAGCAACGGCTATCACCCTGTTACTGGCAAAGCTATTATTGCCTTATCATACATACTGGCAAAATATGGTAAAAAATTACCAATAATTACTCCATCTGACACTCACCATATACCCCTTGCAGTTACCGTATCTATGCATATTGCTAGTAATCACCAGGATCACATTGATTACCCATTATCATAGCCAGAATCCTGTCATGGTCAAAGCTTCAGGGCAATGCAAAGTGGTGGCTAAGAATGGTTGATCGTGGATATTGCATGGGAGAATCGCCAAGAATCATCAACTATCTTAGCTGAATGGGTGAATCTCACTATTGACGGTACATATCACCAGCTCGCTAAGTAATCCAAACACAACTGAGTCCTCACTATCCCCACGACCCTGCCATACCCGGCTCCTTCTGACATTCATCTTGGCACACTGCAATGACGTCTTCAGGCCTGCACCCACCCACCTGGGATAACCTCCATCGGCATCCAGTGCTTGGACAGCAAACACAGGGAGTCAACAGGTGAGCCCAGTGCCACGGCTAGGTGCCTCATGCTGCCAGCATCCACATGAGGCGGACAATGTTCCAACGCCTTGCGGCCCTCCTGCGCGGCGCTGCAGCACCCCCAACATTCACCCAGCTCTGGTGTTTTTAATGGGTCGCCATGTGTGGCCCCACTGGTGAAATTTCAAGCCTCCTACTTCTGGATACTTCTGGGAGTTCTATTCCAAAGGCTGCACCATAACTCTAGATTTCAAGTCGCAGACTTGCTGAGCAACATAAAAGGATGCAATTCGGGACCATCCAGAAATTTGTTGAAATTAAGTACCTCATACCTCAAATCCATCTTGTCCCCAACAAACCCAAGTCTCGGAGGGAAAAATGTCGAAATGGACAGCTCTGGACGGGTTCCCTCGGGTCAACGTGCTCTTGCCCTTACCAGCGCCGCACTTTAGCGCGTTGCGGCTAGTGCTGTGAGGCCTGGTATAGCAAGCGTTGGCGGTTTTCTGTATCCGCAGCACATTCTGTTCACCTGACCATGGCCTGAAAACCTTTGTTGTTAACGATTATCAACCAGTATTTGCCGTTGTTTATCTGCATGAGTAGTTCTTGATATATGCTCAACCATTCTCACTCTACTATTGTTGATTATCCCCGGCAACCAGCAATAGCGATGATGGCTGATTATTTTCAACAATGTTCAACCGTTCTTATCTTCTATCCCTAATGATTCATCAAACAATGATTGCTGATAATCAATCAGCTATTCTCGGTTGCTTGTCTTGTTGAGTTTATCCTACTATGGCATCATCAGTCTATGATCATTGATTACTTTCAACCATTCTTATTGCTTATCCCTTGCTTATTGACGGACCCTTCTAACAGTATGGTTTTTCCCTGGGAACTAGAATGACTGGTTGGTGGTTTCAACCCCTATGAAACATATTAGTCCACCAACCATTTGTTATTAAATACCAGGGAAAATAAACAATGTTTGAAACAACCAACCAGATGAAATATTTCCCTGCTTGTTACCAAATACTGACCTTTCCGTTCTTCCGTTGCGCCTGAAGGCAGCGTCTGATCTGCTGATGCCGTTGGTTGTAGCAGCAGTCCAAGAATTCGCCCGCAGCGCCTCGTCTGAAAGTGCTTGGAAGGTTATAAAATGTCATGGCAGCTAGGGAATCATTGGTAAACCAACAGGTGTGGCCTAGATAACAGTGGGTTTCTCAAGCATGCGACCAGAACTTTTCAGGTTGAAAGCTTAATTTCAGGGCATCACTTGCTGGAATTACAATGTCTGGCGGAATTTTAATGGGTAACACATCAACCTGGTAGCCAAAATAGGGATGTGCCAAACACAGATGTACCATGTTGCACCTGCTGGTCCATAGCTCCGGTCACGAGTAACCCCTGCCACGAGTCGCTGCATCAAGAATTGCTGGAGGAATCCACGGATCAGCGTAGTGATGCCATAGTTGTACCCTGATAGCCTACTTGGATGTGTACCCCCCTGCACAGCTAGCTGATGATATGTACCATGGTTACTTGCGGAAGTAGGTTATTGCGTCATTTCCCCCAGCGAGTTCAATCCTGTTCATCCTGAATCTGGCCACCAGTGAGTACACTTGATGGAGCCAATTTATGGACAAACGAGGTAGAAGAACAAAACAAAAGCAGAATTATATGGAGGTTTGTCAATATAGGTGTACCCCAAAAAATGTCATTACTTTAGGTAGTTCATATTCGATGATTTGGGGGGGTCCCCTATTTTGAGAAACCACCCTACAGAATCGTGAGGTTCCCCAACCTAAACCTGCTTCATCACGAGCCTAAACGAAAGAACGTCGGGCTGCCAGGATTGCCGTTGGTTGCCAAGTACCAATGGGGATTCCAAACGATGCCCTGGAGGTGTTCCCGTCTTAAACATGATAGTTCAACCTGGTAACTTTCGAGGGGAAACTGAAACAAATAGGTTGACCATTTTTCAACAACGGAGTTGTTGAGTACCTTTTCTTTGTCCACTTGATGCACAAAATCCGGAACGTGATGCCTGCCCGGAACCATGCAAGCAGGTTTTGAATTTCTCACGCGAACGGAGGGAGTGTCCGCACAACTCTGATCGTCAAAACAAATATTCCAAACCTCTTAGGCGGATTTACAGTCCCATCAAGTTTTGCTACACCGCCAACGGATTGAAATGGACGATCCAGGTTGTAAACCAGTGGATGGTTGGTGTCCGCAAGTCCGTTCTTTCGCAAACAGCCTCAAACAAAAAATCAAAAATTGAGTGAGTAAAACACAAGACAAGAATTTGCTCAGGTTTAAGGTGGCAGCACGTCGTGGTTTCCTTGGATGAACGTGTCAGATGAGCATAAGTTATCGGCGAAAATTTGTATGTTTACGAAAGATCAAGGGAGTCTATGGATAAATATTCAACATTGCCAGAGGGTTGCTGCATGATTTGTTGCGTGTCCATCCAATGTTTTTCCTCCTTGTACGAGTACATCACATTTCTGACCTTCACCAAGCATCCCAAACTGGTTATTTTTACCCTGAATTTCGGGGGTACCGCCGTTTCTGGACGTCGCCATGTGGCCAATTCGGCCATGGTTTCTGTGCCCCGGGTTATCATGGTAGTTTTTTGTGCAAAAGATGATGTCATGACATTGAAAAGCTAGTGCCCAATGAAAACATCTTCGTTGATTTTCGTGCGGACAATTTCTTCACTTGACTAATAAAAACAAACCATCCCTATCATGAAATTCCATGACATCACTGTTCCTCCAACATACCCCAAATAGTCGCATTGTCCGATGGCAAAGGCACAAACACAACAATATTAGAAGCGACTGCAACCGCAAACGAAAACAAAAACTACTGTTGGTGCAACAACAAGTTCAACAACAACAGTGACCACAACGACCACAACAACTGTTCAAAGACATTTTCCACAATTGTGGCGCTCGAACGCTTTACCTTCAGAACATAACAAGTAACAACTGGGCAATTGCTGAGCCAAGGCACTGGGACAGCAGTAGCCCTTGAGGTTCAACACACCACAGGTGGGGGTCTCCGAACACAGCACCGAAGAGCTATGCCGTCCCTCGGCGGTGTGACCCATCTTTACCTTTCTCATCTCCCGGTTCTTGTTTGAAACTGCTGAAGGCTAGGTACGCTCATAATTACACGGTAGCCAACCAACTCTTACAACTCTTACAATCCTTATGTTATGTTTTGAAAACATTTGAACTGTTTGTGTTTGTTGGCTGGATCATCTTGCGTCCCTGTTGGTTCAAAACCTTTGTAGCCGCCATACTCCACCAAGCCGTGGGTAAACTGGATGCAGCTATGTCCGCAATTGTTGATGCTAAAAAGAGCTTCGCATGTGTGGAAGCATACGTGTGCGATGTGTCCGTGTTTAATATAATATAAATACTGACGATTTGTTTCTCCAAATGTTTCGGCACCGCTTGTGACCGTTGTTACGCCAGAGTTACAACAGACCAGTTGGAACACTGCTGCCAGGGGTGTTCTACCAGTGTTGCCACGCGAGGTAACCATGAATCACACCATGCTGCAATGCCGACTCACTTCTGACGTCTTGTTGTTGCTACATGAACCAACAAAAATATAGAGAAAACCCATGCATCCGCAAACGCCCCATCCGGACCCATTTTTTGGAACATTTTTCTGCGATAATTTGATTCTGTTCGGAAACCAAGTTTTTGTTTGGCACGCCTCCGACATGGGTATGGTATGGTATGGTTGAACGGGCCAAGGACTGCAAAGCGACGTGAAGCTGGACGGCTTGGAACATAACGTCCTGTCCAGCGATAGTGATTGCCCATCGTGTTCCATGCCCAGGGAAAGTGAAGGAAAGTTTTTTTAGTCAGGGTGAATGAAAATGGGGAAAGAAACCCTTGATGAATCCAATTGCCAGATCAGAAGAAAAAACACAAATCAATACACCACACATCATCACACTTGAAATGCAGATAAGTGATCACATCTGATCATTTGGTTGCGTATTAAGAACAGCCAATGCCCATTGCCAAGTGCTGTAGGTGAGGGGGAAGAGGGCTGAGAAAAAAGATCCTGAGGCTTCCCCCAGGGGGTTAGCGGATGCTCCAGGTGAGCCAGGTAAAGTGGTAAATGCTAGATGTAAAGCCAAAATGGATGGCACAGATTTATGAGATCTTCACAGGCAAGTAAACTCACACGCAAGCTACACATGCGCAAAGTCAAAAACGTCATTCGCAAAGCATTCCATTTCGGAGCCCCACAGGTAAAACACCCTGCGTATTCTGCGCAAACGATTTGATTTTGTTCCAAAAACTTTTGGGTACATGCTAAGCTGCATAGGTGAGTGCATGCATCTTTACATGCCTACAATGGTACAGATTTCATCAGATATACACATGCAAGTGGACAGAAATGCTCACTACACATTTGCAGAGGCAAACTGATATGTACCTGGAGCTTCCAAAGATCAAGAATATTTGACCTTTTGTGATTTGACCTAGTTTTCCAATAATTTTGGAAATGACTGCGCAAAATTGACCTCGACTATTTTCGGCAATTTTCAGCCATTTGTGCAAAGCGATCTCTAGATGCCCTAGAACGCGCGACGGCTTCCAGGTGCCCTTCCCCAGACCCATTGAGCTCATGGATTGCCGTGGCATTGATCAGCAAGCATGCGTTGAGCGCACACACGTTGGTACACGGGGTCTTGTTTGCCAACAAGCATTCTCAGTCTTGCATTGCAATGGAAAGCATGAAAAAAAAAATCAAATTTACCCGCAAAAAGGGCGCAAATACCCCGCAAAAGGGCGCAAATACCCGCAAAAGGGCGCAAATCAAAACAACTGTTCTTTTTACCTTTTCGAGATTTCATGAAATGGTACATTTTCAATGTGTGTTTGGTTCATCGGTATTGTTGCCTGGCAAGGGAACTTCATTGGCGCCTGGATGGTAGCATGCGGGCAACCATGCAGTTGGCAATCCCTTTGTCTCACGCTCAGATGCCATTTGTAAAGAATGCGGTTCGTCGGGTAAGCTCGACCACTTTTTCCCCCAGCGATCAATTGTTCACCAAAAGGCCAATATTTACGGAATTTTAATCGAAACGTCCAAAAATACTTGAAAGATCAATTCGGTCAAATATTCTTGATCTTTGGAAGCTCTAGGTATATGCAAATAGAGAGAGAGAGAGAGCATTCCATGGCAGAGCCCCGCAGTTAAAACAACCATGTGTAGTATGCCAAAGGTACTGAACTTTGTTTCATACATGCGTTGTCGACATGCAAGCATGAATACATACACGCTTATATACCTGCAATGGCACAGATCTCATCGCAACTACGCATGCAAATAAACGCAGGTGCAAAATACACAGGTGCAAAAACAACCATACCATGTATTTACATGCCATGCATTCCTTGGCGGTTAGAACATCCCAATACATCCCATATATTTGAACTATGCACCAAGTGGTGCACTTGGGTGCAATTAGGGGTTTGGGCTCACTACGAGGGATTTTTCCTCAGGCACATGTTTCCAATTGATTCCAAATGGATTTTTCAAAGGACAATTTCAGGCATACGTTTCTCAAAGAGGAACTTGGGCTCAATATTGGGGTGTCCCCACTACAAAATATGTGTTAATGATTTCCTAATAAGAGGTGGTCACCTTGCTTATTTTTGGAGGGGACGATTTTTAGTATCTTTTCCAGGGCGGAAATTATACACGACACCTATGCATGCAAATGTTCTAACTGTGTGTTGCTCTAAATGCGCGTCGTGAGTTCCAACTGCGGGGTCTCATGGACAGGAAGAATCCCATGTTTTTGTTTCCAAATGATGTTCCAACTGTTTGTCCATCAGCAAATATTTGTATAAATATATAGTTATAAACATTATATGTACAATAGGATGTCCGTATGAATACATATAGTAGCATTCATGTAAATTGACTCTATTCACACCTGCGGAAATCCACCTTTGCTCACATATATTATCGCATATGCACAACACATGTGTACACACATGCATGTTTATTCATAGCATTGAACAGGCACACATGTCTGGTCTGTCTATCTTGGCAGTATATGATCTTATGCTGTTGATCTCTTTCATTCTTTCTCTCTGCATCCGTATCGACTTAATGTTCATCTATCTTTGTCTATGAGGGTGCTTCTCAAAATGGGGGGGTACCCTTAAATCATCCAATCTAAGTCATTTGTAGTAGTTAACCAACCATTTTGGGGTTCCCTATTTTGAGAAACCCCCATGTACTTGAATGATCATCCCACGTAGCAACTGATTAGTAGCCATGGGGATCTCCCTTTCTTTACCATTGATCAATCGTTTCCATTCACCACGCTTACCTTCACTGGTGCCGCTTACAACTGGGATCGGTTGTAAGCTCAACTCTACAGCCGGCCAGCCATGACGGCTAACAGCCATGGGATCACCACGGCTAACAGAACTGCCCGGGGCTACCGTGTCCCGACCAAGTGGCCCCGATCTCCCCCGGACCGCTGCTCTTGTGGGCGCCTCAAGGCGGCGCTCGCCAGTGGCACAGCTCTACATCTACCATGAAACATCAATCATGTAATACGAATGTGTAGAACAATCTAACTTGTTACAATCTACAACAAGAACAACAACAACAACAACAACAACAACAACAACAACAACAACAACAACAACTACTACTACTACTACTACTGCTACTACTACTACTACTACTACTACTACTACTACTACTACTACTACTACTACTACTACTACTACTACTACCACAACGACAACGACAACAACAACAACAACAACAACAATCCAACAATCTAACAAGCTAACAATCTAACAATCTAACAATCTAACAATCTATTCAAACAACATGATCATGCATCAATGGATTATACAATAATACATCTATCATGCATAAATAGATCAAGAATAGCAACAATCTAACAATATCGAACACCAATAAAATACTAATATTGAAACAATTATGTATAGAACACAACAACGGTCCAATAACATTATAACATAACAATGTCATAGATCTATACTGATATCATAATAACAAATGATTGATTATACAACAACAATAATGACAACTACGATCTAGGAACCATAAAAATCACGACAATGATAATCTCTCTTTCTTTCTGTGCCGTCTGTGGGCTTAGCCCACTGGGTAAAACAATGATAATCATGATAATTAATTAATCATGACAACAAGATATGTGTCTATGCAGAGTGCGCTTCGTGGATCATGAAAGCTATTGGTATTTGGCTCTGATCCTCTGAATGAACAGTAATCAATCAGATTAGTAGCATTGGCGTGTGAATTTCACCCCCAACAAATGCTTGATGAAATGTCCCACAGAGGATGAAACTAACGAGTCAAGCTCCGCATGACAATGATCAACCCTTAACAGGTTGCAGATGAAGGCGGTTCATAAATTGTGTGACTTTGTTCCGTCAAAATTGCGTAAAGATTTGTAGTTGATTAATTAATTCATATCTCCTCCATCATTACATTTCAATAAATCACCATACCCCACCCATGTTTCCGTAGTAAACATGTATTTTTGGGTTGGGTATACCTGCATGAAGAGCAGAGCTCCACATCAGGTCGTGCAAAATTGCAAACCAATCTTGTTAGGTCAAATATGAGAGGTCAGTTTGAGGCAAACCCTGCCACCAGGTGTGCTCAGAAAGGAAGATCCCCATGCCCCAATAGTATAACCTACCAACAAAGTAAATAATTAGTCAACAACCAACCATACCGCCGCATCCATGATGGATATGCTGGTACTTCAAGTCATCCACCAAAGACATCATCTCGTCGTTCATGGCGAACCTCGTGGCGAAACACCCAACGCTACTGCCGCGTCGTGGCACGTCGTTGCAACATCTTCAAGGACTCGCACTCGAGATTGTCGACATCCAAAGACTGGAGCAGGGCTCGGGCAACCCATTGGCGACCCGTGGCATGGGGCTATCCTCAGGGGTAGCTGGTCATTTCATGCAAAAACCCGAGCAATTTGAGGGGATACACCATGGGGGATACACCAAATCATGCCCCATGGCAGCGCATTTGTACAGTTGGCTATGACCAATTTGCTGCTGATAATGGATTGCATTCGGAATAAGAAGACAATATGCTTCCAGTTCCCATGAAATAGATTGAAATAGTAAGTAACCAGCCCTGGTTGCAACAACGGTCGAAACCAGCTGGTTACCTACTATCATAACTCCCCAGGATGTGAAAGAAAATGATTCACAAAGCATGATCCGACAACCAAGACTGAATGTAGCTATACATGAAGGGCATCGACAGGGCACCGGCAAATTCAAGCGGATAATTTGAAAGCTGGAGAGGGAGACGAACCGGTCATTAGGTGTCTCAAGAATCAATGGTTTGACATGTTTTGGACTGGTTTTACATCTTGGATCATCTTGCTAAGACACATTGCTCCTGTCCTTTCTTGCCCGTGCACCATCACAAGCTATGGGAATTTGCTATTACTAGGGTCAATGTTGGCTGCGCACCGTGTAAGGACACAGCCTAAGTGCCATCTTAGAATGAGAGCCTTTACGAAGCAGGGAGATGGGTCCCCTGTGGGTGGCTCCACCCCCAGCTGTTCACATCCACCACGCAGCTCGTGGAGGCGACCCGGATGGTGAAGCTGTCGAGCCTCGCTTGCCGCAGCTACAGCCAGGACGAGGATCTTTGCAAAGGCCATGGCACCGTTTGAAACTGCGGGCTACCGCCAGCAATGGTTCGGCTGAATAAGGGTTGATAACATGGTTCTTCATCGCGGATGTTTGGTTCATATGTAGTATTTTGATGCTTAACAATATTGATAAAGAATGTTTGGGCTACTATCGGTGGACAATATGGTTAGGCATATGACAAAGAATGGCTGACAAAGAATGGCTACTAACCTAGCGATGGTAGTGGTTGGCGTTGCCACGAGCTCCAAGTTCTTCCCGTTCGGTGCTGAAAGCAGAAACGCTGCACGCTGACTGACTCGTGACATGTTGTGACCATCATGGTCTCACTGAGTTTTCGCTGCAGGATGGCAGCAGGCGACACCAAAGAGCTGCAGTTCCTTCTCCAGTATTTCTGGGGTTCCCCTACAGGGTGGGGATCCACTCCTGCAAACATTATTCTGGAGCCCCTGTTGGCGTTTCAGAAATCCAAAATGCCAGGGCACGATTCTTTGATCCACCCTCATCTTGGGAGTTTCAGCAATTTGACAGAGACTTGAACGAAAGGTTCACATCCATTAACATTATCATTGGGTTTTTTCACAAAACAAGAGACTTGAACAAAAAAATCAAGCAGTGCCCTGATCTCATCAGCACCATGGCAGCTGACCTGATCGCTCCATTCCAGTCTCGGCGCTGCGATGCCGAAAGGCACCGTGATCAGGAGAATCTGCGCGGATTCGAGGGGTTGGTGAGATGAATACACTCCGGGTTGGTGGTATGTTAGTCAACCAACCAATTGTTAATGACTACTAGGGAAAATAAAAATGTTTGAAACCACCAACCAGACTCAATTTCCAGGGGTTGATGAGGAATCAAGCAGATTTAAGTGATCAACTGATCCACCAACTCCGGTAACCCGGTAAACTAACCACCTGAAGTGGAAAACCCACCATAGAAATAGTGGGTTTACCTATTGAAACTGAAGAAATCTTCCAGGTTAGTTTGAAAGAGGGTAATGCTTCGTACTAAGGGATGGCAACCAACACCAAGCAACACTAAATACACTAAGCAGAAATGGTAGATGTTGGTTCACGTAGCAGCTATCCATCGCGACTGCCAATGGTGAACCAAAACATGGTCGATACATGTGAACTTAAATATCACCCCTACTGTATGTACTATGGATCAGCTCCGGTTCATGTAAGGTGGATATCAATGACGATGTTTGACCCCGTTGTTGTCCTTGGTTTCTCATGGGAAGTCTGGTAGCGCTGCGATCATCCCACCAGTTGGATACAACTGGGGTCACCAACATCGACCAAGCAACAAAGGTGGCATGTGGGTCCAAATTGGGTACCCCTAAAACCATTGGAAACCACTGGTTTATAATGGAAGTTTCTTAAAAATGGGGGGGGTGATATAAAGCATAATTATACAAAATAAGGGGAACAAAAATGTGGTGGTTTCTCAAGCCAGTTCCCCAAAGTTATGGATGGAATTTATGCCTAACAATGATCAATATCAAGGATAGCTGGGGGTAGCCCAAACTCGCCTGAGAAACACCCATGAGTTTGGTCCTGGTGCTAAGCTATGGCGATCATCCCCAGGGTCCCAGGTGGTGCAGTTGCCTGGCGGGGCCCTCCCCTTGAATCGTCAGGGGCTATGGTAAGCGCAGCAAGTGGCCATTCGTACAGGCTGCATGGGGCCAAAGGTGATATAAACATGGTTACATGCACCACTGACCGGCCATGGGATTATCACCCAAGTATCGATGGCATACCTCCATTATTATAGACACCAACTCTTTCACCAAAAAAATGACCATCCAGTGGCCATAATTTGCCAATTGTTTTCGTCTAGTGATATTCAACAACGATGATTAGTTGTTACATGCCATAATTGAAGAGTTACAACTCACTTGTCGCTAGACTCTAGATACTGGTGGTTCGTGATTGTTGTTGACCCAAAAAACCATCTGCAGCTGGGTCGCATTCAACGGCGAATCCAGAAGCAATTTCCTGAGGACGGCAGCCTAAGTGAAGCAGTTGCGCAGTTTCCAAGTCGATGGTTGACGAAAGTCAACAGTTGGGAATGATATGCATCAGTAGTAGTCGACAATAAACAGTCGAACTTGGAATGGTTTTCGGTCATATATACTTCTTTAGGAATCACAATGGCTTTAAGTGGAGTTGAGTTTTGGTCAAGAGTAGATATCATTTGTCAACAGTTATGGCCAACAGTTGATGGTGATTGTCAACAGTAGTGGCGAATCATAGTCAATAACAAACAGTTGGTTGACAGTGGTTAGTCATGGTCGACAGTTGTTGGGAATGGCTTTGTAGTGGCAATCATCATCAATAACAGGCATGATGAGTAATGAGTAATAATTCCCAGTGACGGTGAATACTTTTTTGACAATGATGGTGAATAGTGACTGGCAAGGGACAATAAGGGAGAATGGTGGTAAGTAATGGCTGGTAATGGCGGATGCCGAGGAAGATCGCCATCTTAAAAAAACGACTGTGGATTGTACCTGGTACAGGTGTTGATAATGTCCCAAAAACCTGTTGTCCATCCGCTTCATTGCATTGGTTTCTGCATAAATGGTAGTACCTACTAAGCATCCAATCATAACCCATGAGGTAAACCAAACAACTACAAGGGTACAACATGTTCAGACAAACTATCTTGAAAGCTACAATCCGGGCATATCCACAGAGATGCTATGCCATGGTCGCAATGCTTCGTCATGATCTGGGGGATGTGAACCCAGAAAAACATCGGACCCATGGCCCCGCGCCCTTGACATCCCCAACCTGCTGCTAGGGCACTGTTAAGAATCACGACCCATCCGCTTGTCAGCGGGGATCCACAATGATTCGTGTGGTAACAATGCGGATGGTGTATGTTGGGGTATCCACTGGGTATCCACTGGGTAGGGTATCCACCTTCCATGACGGCTCCCTGGCTCCATCCGGGAACCTT
>VSDK01025670.1:565358-596020 GCA_009767595.1 Symbiodinium kawagutii | reverse complement strand
TCCTGCAGCTGCTTCTGCTGGGTGTAGGGTGTTGGCATCAAAATGGTACCCCGTTAGATGCGAACTGTTTCCCACCGAGAGTGATACGAACATCCTTGAGATCATTCCCAATCCGAAGGAACTGTGATATAAATTTGCATACAATGCTGCGTATAAGTTGTGATACAATTTCTATATTTGTGCTTCGAGCGATGCACCTAAACATGCGTCATAGACGTCATGGTGCATAGATTTCCACGTGAATCTTCCATGTATCAAAATCTGCTACTGCTCCTGGCAGGAGCCGCCATGATCTATGTCAGCCATCTGGCTCCGCCATCAAACTGTCGCGACAACTGGGGCTTCACACAGGACCTGCCTGGGAGCAGCGACAGCGGGTGAAGGCTGCGTATTGAGCGAGAAATTGTTGGCAAAATGACCCTGAACGATGGGTTTCTCGGGAGTTCAACAACAGGGAATTGGTTTTCAGGGATTTTTTGAAAACGATTCCATGTAAATAAAAAACCAGAAAAACATTCCCTCAAACAATGGGTCCCCTTAGGATTATGACATATTTGGCAAATGTTCATTGCCTGGTTACAGCAACTAATTCATTTTTAGCCAACCAGTCCTTCAATTGTCAGTACGTCCCCATGTTCCAAGTCTTTCTGGATCGCTACCATCAGGCGGGTAGCAGTGTCACAGATGGGGTACCGGGATCTGGTCATAAGAAAGACTTGACTCTCTTCAGCTGCGGATAACTCGCCATGTCTGGAACTCATTTGCTGTTTGCAAACATTGTAATCGACCATTTGACATTGTTCACCAAGGTTCCTAGGACAGTAAACCAGCCATGAGAGAAACGCGAGCTTCTTATGGTGGACAGAGGGATGGGACTGTGGATAATCCAAAGGCTGGAATAGGCCACCAATCAGCTGCAGATCTGACAGACACAAAACGGTGAGCCACAGGAGGAACAGGCTGGCATTCAACAGGAATCGTATCAGATTGAAAAGTTGAGCCAATCACTTATTATTTCGAACTTGAGTCAAACATGTTACAGAAAATGTAAAAAACTGCAAAAACATCGGTTACCACAGCAAATCAAACATGTTACATCAAATATATTCGTTATAGCTGGTGATTCACACTCAAATATCGGAGGTTTATCAAGTGCTGGACTTTCCAGTCTTGGGCGTAGGTCATTTTGACAACACCCAATCCTCATCCATCAATTCTTTATACTTGGACGTGAACCTGCTCGGATATGATCATGGTAAATCAGTGAGTGAAACGGAGTAGCCCTAGGGGAACTCAGATATCGCGGATCCGAACGCCCTTAATGAACCCAGGTTGAGAACCACAACCGCAGATTTTTGTTGCGGATGGTCCCAGCGCCCCTGACCAACGTGCGAGTGAGCGACATATATCTTCGTGCGAGTCCCGGTCACGGCCGTCGCGCCCGTGGCGGTTGGAGTGGAGTCCACCACTTTCTGGGCTTCCTCCCAGGGCTGCTCGGTAGCGAAAGCCCAGGGCACCAGAAAGGATGTTCTGCTGGAGATTTTGACACAAAGATCCAGAAAAAAGATCAAATAAGTTGCTATCAGATACCATAGTTGTTATAATTAGTTGCTATAATATCTACTATTTTGGGTTGGGGTTTGATATGTTTTTGTTCACCTACTGTATCTCAGGTAAATAATTCCATGTCGGTGGATTTGTAGCTTGGATCCTGACTGCTTGACCTAGGCCCTCAGCATATCTCAACATCCACTTCGTGTCTACTTGGCTTATGTCAGTATTCCCAAGAACTAGCAACTTGAAGATGGTGGGATGATGTTGAAAAAAAAACATATCCCACTATGAAGTGCGGCTTTATCCCATGAGTTTTGGGTGTTTCTCAAGATAGGGGACCCCTCTCAAATCATGGAGTTGTTCAACCGGTTATAGAAATAAAACCATCAGACGTTTCGGTGTCCCCCATCTTGAGAAACCTCCATGTGTATCCGTAAATACCTGGACCGTTGATGCAAGATCACCAGTTGGGTTTCTTACAGCAACCGCGCGCATCACTATGATGAATATCATTGAAGATCTTTGAACTCCAAGGGCTGTGTTGCTTGCATCGGGATCCTGAGCCTTTCTCGCTAGCGCTGGTCAACAATCAGCAGTTGCGCCACCCAGCCCTTCAAAAGTTCCACCCTCGGCTGCCGCCTCATCTTTTTTGTTTAAAGCCGAATAGCCATCCTTGTCCTGCCGTGTTGGGATGAAGAATTGCCGTGTCTGGATGAAGACAAGAGGGTTCCATGTGATCCGACCCGTCATCCGAATGATTGCAAGCAGGTTTCATCGTGCTATACTCCCCGGCTGAGTCCCTTTTCCTTTCCCAAGCTTTCCCAACATGGCCAGAGTTTTTCTTCAATTCAATATGCGTTACGAAATCAAGCTCCAAGCAGCCTCTAGTAGATTAAACCCAGGTCAGGTAGCTATGTTCAACCATCATTCGCCAGTATAAACCGCAGCTGACCTTCCATCATGAACCATTATGAACCCACACGAACCATTGTTGGACATGGTCACCAATAAAACGCTACTGTAAACCATTTGACCAGCGGGTATTTTTGCGGTTGCAAGGCCTCCACTGGAAATTTCGCGCAAATGACCGTTCCAGGATGGGTTTGGAATAGTAACCAAGAATACAGAGATGGTTTGTAAGCAGAGTTAGTAGGGTGGTTTCTCAAAATAGGAAACCCAAGAATGGATGGTCTATCACTATAAATGGTAAGTATATTGGGGGGGTCCCCTACTTGGAGAAACACCCATATTGGTTTGTCCATAAATGGTGGCATTTACTAACTATCGAAGAACAACCTCATTGGTAGCGAAACCATCAGTTTTGGGGTAACCCATTGTTGGACAAACCCTTATAGTTGTCCTGATTATAATGGTTGATAATATTACTAGAAAATAATAAACATCCACTTATCAATAATGCCATGCTTGATGACGGTCACTAATGGTGAATAAAGGATAACAATTGTTGTATAATAGTTTCCAATAATGGTTGATCATAATGCTACATAATTGTGAATGATTGTCAATAGTGCTCAAAAACTCAGCGATTGCTGGTTCGTATTCCAATTCACTTATCATATCGGTAACAATGCATCATATGGAACCAATCACATGGTTGATACCATCATTGAAGTTAACAATCAGTTTGCATTAGTCAATTCCCAGGTAGAAACCAATGACGGATAACCATCATAAGATTATGGACACATTGACCCAAACATGACGCGACGAAGGATCGGATGCGTTCCCAAGGGAGATTTCCCAGCGAGAACCCACGGCCATGTTCCGCGGGTGCTACGAGGAGCTACCCCGGGCCCTCCCATGTCATGGTTTCCTACAGGATCATGGAATGGTAGGAACGCCTGTGGCTGTGGGTCAAGCAGTCAACCAACCAATTTCATGGGGGAGAAGTTCACCAACCATTTCATAGGAAAAACGAGCTGGTTCATGATCGGGGAAGCAGGGGGACTAGCCGGGTGAACTGACCCACTGCCATGTACGAACTGGTTTTACCACCACTGGTGGATAGCATGGCCGTTCTGGACACCATGCCTAGCATGCCCACAAAGAAAGTGTAAAGTGTCGTATTACGGCGCTGTGTTTGTATATGTGTGTATGGCATACCCTGTGGTAGACTAACCTGGAAGCTTAAAATCTCCAGTTTAAAAAAGATTGCGTGGTTAACCAGCTATGACTGGTGGATTCACTTTAGTTGACCGGAGTGTACTTCTTTGCGCATCTGTATACCTGTGAAACCATCATATCAAATATGATCAGTATTATCATGGTCAGCATTGTCAATACTATTATCACTATGGATTGACGTCATGACTGAGTCATGACTCTTATGGGCATATGGGTGTTTCTCAAGTCATAGGAGACCCCAAATCATATCATAGTATTGACCATTGATAATGATAAACCAACTATAAATGTGGGGGCTTCCTTTTTGACCAACCACCACAAACCACCCTACCTTCGCCATGAAATGAATCTCAGCTTTCCATGTGCAGTCGGGGTCGCTGCCAGCGTCGCTGCGCAATGACGCGTCCTGGCTCATTGCTCTGCCTTCTCCAATCCCTGAGGCGTCGACAGCTGGATCCAACACTGGGGAGCTGCAGCAGCACTGCAGAGCCACCAGGACGTGGCGTGGAAGCGATGTATCTGGGTATACACTGCCTATATCTGGAGCACCTGCAAGGTGATGCACTTCCCTAGCTTGGTATACTGACTGAGGATTGGAAGAAGTGTTGTCTATGGAGATTTTGACAAAAATTTTTGGACTCCCTCCCTCCGAACCCCACACCCCTGAGAGAAAGTAGTCAGATAGTGTCCAGAGAGAAAACCGCTGATTGCTAAGAAACTATTAGGAGCTACTAGGGGATGCTATCAGACACGAATAGACTACTTCTCCCTTGGGAAAAATAGCGTCAAGCAACAGCCAAATAAGGTCAAATAAGAGTCACAGAACAGTCAAGTAACAACCAGACAGGCACGTAGATATAATTTGGTGTAATGAAACGTAAATATCAAAATCACCAAAGAAACAAAACTAAAACAACCAAAGACTGCCCAAAAAACATTTCCAAAACACCACTTCCAAATCAATCGCTGATTATAAACTAATATGAGGCTTCCTGCACTAAAACCCAATGCATCAGATTCGCTGCATTAATGATTATTGATGCATGTGTGTTTAGTTTGTGTGTGTGTCTCCCTGTTTCTCGATCAAACCGATAAGATCTTCATCCGGAAAAAGTTGACCACAAAAATACAATTCCTGTGGGTATTCCACGAAATTCACCACTCAAAGTTCATAATTGCCACTTCCCTTGCACGATCAAACTATCCAGCAACACATGATAAGCTACATATGAATGGATCGAGCAAGGGATTGCACACCAATATGAATCGAGCTACGAATGCTTGTTTCTGTAACATGGAATCATTGTTGCACTGGTGATGAATAACTAGTGATTAATAACTGGTGATTAATAAGTAGTCATTGGTGGCTTTCAATACATGATGCAACCATAAAAATGGTGCACGTATTAGTAACTATGATTGTTGTCATTGCTGTCCATACCCTTCCAGTCAATTACCTATATAATAGGTAACCATCCCTGCGCCAGGGGTTTTCTGGTCACAGAGGTAGCTGGAAGGATTGGGTAAAATAAAAAGCCAATTGTCAAAAATTGTTGGTGAAAGGTTATTTACTGTATACAGGGTTGTCCATTCATGGTGATACTTGATACCACTCACTAAACCTCCAAGTTCATGACATGACTGTTATTCATCTGGCAGTGGGTCAAAACTCCCCTGCTTCCCCTATCATTTACCAGCTCGTTTTCCCTGTTATTGTTGGTGAACTTATCCACCAACATTGGTTGAATAATATCCAACCATCATTAACCATTATCAGCCACTACGATCATTTTCCCTATGATTCTCTGGTTGGTGGTTGAACCACCCCTATGAAAAATATGCTTGTCAACCAGCCATTTGTTAATAAATCATAGGGAAAATGAGCAAAATGTTTGATCAACCACCAACCAGTTGTTATTTAACCACTATTGTTGCTCATTATCCCCTATGATTAACCTGATTAACCATTAGTAGCTGGTTATAAGCCACATGAATCCCCTATAAAACCTGTGGTTGGTTGCTTAAGGCGCCTTAACCCGGCGCTCGCCATCCCTTAACCCCGTAGCTCGCTCCACCCTCCGCCTGGCCTCTGGCCCGCGCGGCCGCGGTTCAACCCGCCGCGGGCGTTGGCTGAGCCACCAAGGAGGCGTCGAGATACACCGCTGACCACAGCGGTCAAACCGCGAGGATCTGACCATGGGATACAGCTGGTGAATGATTAAGTAACATTACGGGCAAACACCCCAGTTTGCCCGCGGCTCTGTCGTCAGCGTCTTGGAACGTCAAAAAACATTGGTTTTTACGGGACAAAATGCACATGTGTGACATGAAGCGTATCTTGACTGCGCGCGCAGGTCCTTGACCTGTGTTTTGCTTGCATTCTGGAGACATACAACCCTAAAACCATAAACCCTAAAACCCTAAGACCATAAACCCTAAAACCCTAGACCATAAACCCTAAAAAGCTAAACCGTAAAGCCAAAAACCTAAAAACCTTGAGAAAAATGATAAAACCTTGAAACCATGAACCCTAAAACCCTAAAACCATAAACCCTAAAACCCTAAAACTACAACCACAAACTATTACGCGCAAACCCCCCAGTTCGCCCTGTAGGCGAACTGGGGGGGTTTGCGCGTAACATTAGTATAGCTGTAACATTGGTGAAACCATGGCTATAACATGAACATCATTGATGTATATTAATGATGGCATAGCCATGATTGAACCATTAACTAACTATTGGTGATGAATACATCAACTGGACACAGATTAATGATCTGACCTGGTGAATGATTAAGTAACATCATTGATGTTTAGCTATTAATGATGGTACCGCCATGGTTGGTATTTAAAAAAAATATGGTATCGCCATGGTTGGTATTCAAAAAAAATATGGTATAGCCATGGTTGGCATAGCCATGGTTCAGTTACATCCTTCATCATGGTAAACAATCCATGGAAACAAATCCATGGTAATGATTCACTTTTGGATTTCCCTGGACAAGTTGCCGTGGTTCAACCAAACCAGCTTATGATGGTGATCGCGCCCAGGGGCGTTGAAGACCATGAATGAAGAGCTGAAGAGCTACGCCGTATCAAGAGACAAGTCATGATGAAACTGGGATAACTGATTAGTGGTGAAACCACCCCGTCATGAAAGATGTTGGCCAACGAACCAGTTGTTGATAACTAATAGGGAAAATGAGCAAAATGTTCGAAACCACCAACCAAATAAGATATACTCTTGCTTTGTAACAAAAGTAGACTGGTAAACACCATGACAATATCCTACATACATAGAAGCTAAAGCTGAAGCTAAGGAACATCTAGCAAAATCTTAGAGCTTTAGCTTCTACGTATCTTATAATGATATTTTACGCCACTGCTTTGGGGCTGCGATTCAATTCTTTTTTTGGAAACCACTCGCTTTCATGTGCGGTCATGCAGCCTCTGCCACACTTGCAAGGCAAACAAGCAATGCTGAATGGTCGTCAACTCATTCGCCACAAGTCCATTGGACTAACCGATCCCCAATTGCAGCTCGTGCCTTACCCACCCAAGAACCTACCATCATGAAGCTTCACTTCCACCCTTCAAAAACAGGTAGAAACGATGTTGGATTCAATCATACTGATCCACGTGAATCACAGCACTATGATTCATTTGGGCCTTCTTTCAGTGCTGTATGATAGTGATTCGCGAACATGATTTGGTGCATTTACGTTAGAGGCTCTTCCCCAGAAACTGCCACAGGGCAGGCCTCGAGTTTGGTTGACATCATTCAACTCAAATAGCTAGGAACACCATGAGATAGTTACCAGTCATGTGCACATATACATGTACATGTATGTCTGCTTCCAAACAACAACTGACATCAATTGACTGTTGTTTGCACAATTCGTTCGTATTTACGGTGCTTTCATCATAACAAAGGAAACCATGTCCATATTCACAAAAATGTCAAATACGTTCATATACGTATCACATACACATACACATACATAAACATAAACATGACATCTAAATGCAGACATCTGGATCTAGCTACAATTGGGACCGATAGTAATTGCAGCTATCCCTGCTGTAAAAGTCAGGTGCAGTATGTCCCAAAAATGGCCCAATCATGAGATGCTTGTGCTTAGACCATGATTCATGAAGTGGTGAATGGTGGCCAATATAAGGATGAAACTTCAGAATGGTGCATGATGGTTCATGATACTTCCTGATTAATGATCAATCACGACGAAAAGTGATCCACAATGATACTTGTCCTCCGATAGATACCTCTAAAACCAACATCCCCAAGTAAATCATCAGCAAATATCGCATTTTGTTTCGAAAGAAATTGTAGGGTAAAATCAGCAGCTGAATAAGGTCACCCACAATGAACACTGGCTGATTGACGGGATTCCCAGTTCACTCAGTGGTTATAAACCTGTAGCTGTATACCAGGTAGGTTCCTAGCCGCCTAGCCCAACCCCAGGTCACCCATCAATGAACCCACAGCACCTTCTTCAGTTTCCCGGTGTCAAAGCCACCAATGGCCTAGCTACCATCCACACCATTCAGGGCAGCGGTGGGTCACTTCGCTGGGTGATTGGTCGTTGGTCCAAAAAATCTGAGCTTAACGAAATTGTCATCCCACGCAAATCACTTGGATGATATCCTGTTGACGGTTGAGAAATGTTGATGACCACAATTACCTGGAATGAATATCATTGAACCTATCAACCACAATTATTAGCCGTTCTCAACTGGAGTTCATCAACCAGATTGACTCCTTTGTTATGCCTATCATTCTGGGCACTCAACATGCATGCCCTTCCAGAAGCACCTGAAAGCTTCCCAAATCTTTTTGCCAGATCCCCTTTGTTGCTCAACCCTTCAGACATTTGAGGCAACCTGAAATCTGCTGTGAGTGTGGACTGCAGCCCATATCTGACGGTCAGAAATTATCATGGTCATTTGTCATGCGTTGTGATGCTTGATGCTTGCTACTGGTTAATTTCTGCTGGACAGGCTGATTGATGGTTGATCATACTTAACGATGGTGACGCTTGAGAGTGGTCACTCAATCGTAAACAGCAACCAACACGGATGGGAATGTACCAACTGTAAAGGGAATGGCTGTGGGTCAGTTTCCCAGTGAACTTCGCAAGGACGACATAGTATAGCTGCTGCGATGCGAACTATTACTACACATTGGGGGGATCATTAGTGATGATCACTAGCCAAAGATATGGTGGTTTCTGAAACTATGGGTACCCCCAAATCATCCGCATTAATTATTTGTAGTAATGAACTGGCCATGTTGGGGATCCCCTATTTTGGGTAATCACCAAATATATACGATCTACATTGATTTAGTAGCTACATGTAGTAACTAGATCCAACTCGCGTTGCTAATGATCCATACACCAAGCAATGTTGCTGTCCATCTTTGTTGCTGAACCCTAAGTTGCTAGCTCCATAATAACTTAGTTCTTATTCAGCTACTCTTAAACATATAACCAATATTGTCGCTTGTGGACCAAACACTATGGTGACTCATAAAATATCAATATGCCCCGTCAGCTAAGATTGAACGCAAAAATGAAAGCCGAGACAAATAAACCAACCTAAACCAAGCCACAAATGAGCTGTTGAAGTATATATCCTATCATACCTGGCAATCACACTCAAGCATATAACCATCATATAACCATCATATAGCCATCATGTAACCATCATACAACCATCATACAACCATCATATAACCATCATATAACCATCATGCAACCATCATATGACCATAATATAACCATCATATAACCATTATCTAACCATCATGTAGCCATCATGTAGCCATCATGCAACCATTATATAACCATCATATAGCCACCGTGTAACCATCATACAACCATCATATAACCATCATGTAACCATCATACAACCATCATTTAACCATCATTTAACCATCATACAACCGTCATTTAACCATCATTTAACCATCATATAACCATCATATAGCCATGTATATATATATATATCCCATCTTAAGCTCATGAACCACCTCTGCATCACTGGTCCAGCTGATCCCTCCGGGGCCCCCGGCGTTGAAAACCGCCGACATGCCTCCGGCGGCTGGAGCAGCCTTGGGAGCCGTCTCGGCCTGGCTCATGGGCAGCTGGGCAGCTGATAGGCGGCTGTGTGTGTGGAATGCTTTCGTTTCGGTTGGTCGATAGGAAGGGCTGATGCTTATAGGCAGTTAGTTTGGTCAAGTTTGACTTAGTTGACTGATTGTTGAATCAAGGTTTAGTCGAGTTGACTGATTGTTGATTGAGTTGAATCAAGTTGACTGATTGTTGATTTATGTCAATTGGCTTCTAGCTTCGATCCGGTGTTGTTTTTTTTGCTGACGGATTGATTTGTTCGAAAATCATGTTATAATGTTCAATATCATCAATTACAATAGCCAGCAATGTTACCGGTGTGTTTGTCATGTGCGAGGAATCACCCACCGGTACTAGTGGCTTTTTGAAATTTGATGCTTGGTGGGCTTGTTTTCTGCCACCAGGGTCACAGCTACTTTAGTGCCTTGGCTGGGACAACCCCGCACTCGCTAAGAAATGCTGAGATTGCTATGGGTCACCAACCAAACAGTATCTGTGCAGGTGATCATGCCAAAGACTAGTTTGTTCATTTGGCAGTGTTCAAGACGGGGTGCAGGGCATTGACACGAAGAGAATGCGGTGATACTGCAGATTCACTTCCGAATCACAGCAAATTTGGTCTGCACAAGAACATTCAAGCAACTGATACCGAGCACTTGATACCAAGCAAACATCAGAGCGCCACATGGTGCACGACCATGCACCACAAGATGCACCAAGCTACACAAGCTCTCCAACATCAAACGTGCCAGTACCCCAACCGGACCTCGCAACCTGCTCCATGCCCCAGCCTTCAACTTGGCTCGAACCTCCTCAGGCATCCCAACAAAGCCGCCCTGGCGCCAGTGATGGGATTGGTACTGTCACCTGACCTCATCGTTCACCCTGGTTCATAGTGATGGTGAATCATCATTGATATAACACAATCATTATAAATGCCTACAGTCAACATGCATAAAACCATAGCTCATGAACCACAGTCATTTGATGTTATTACATGTAACCATAGCGAATAAACCATTGCCATAGTTCAATCATAGTTAAGTGTATATTATATAACCATAGATCATCCATGTTCATCATGGTCATTCACCTGGTCAACCCACTCATGCCCCCGCCTTGGGTGGCGGTGGGCCTTTGCCCTTGCCTTTGCCCGCGGCCTTGGGTGCCGCTTTCGCACCTGCCGGCGCTGGCTCCCTTCATGCTGCGGCTGGAGCTGATCCAGGTGGGGAAATGGTAGTGACCAATGTCCATTAATTGGTTATCAACCATTTAAATGATAGTTGACCTATTAAGGTGCTTGACCTTAATAGTTGAACTATTTAAATGATAGGTTGGGAAATGGTCCAATTAAATGATCAATAATTGATCATAAAATAGTTGATCTATTAAGGTGGTAACCAATGATCCATTATAGTAATAAATCAACCATTTTTGGGGTCCCCTATTTTGAGAAACCATCAATTGGTACCTAAGATGATTAGAATTGAGTCAATGAGGACCAATTTGGAAATCAAATGGCGAATTTTCCCAGTGTCTCACACATGATTTGCTGGTTGTTGAACCACGCCTATGAAATACCAACCACCCCGTCATGAAGAATAGGCGCAAGTCAAGCAACCATTTGTCAATAATTGCATTTGGGAAAATAAGCAATGTCAATCAAACCAGGAAATAATAGTTGGTTAACCATCATTGTTGGCTATCATCCCTCATTAACCACTATTATCACCTATAACAAGTGGTATTATCATCTATAAGACATGGCTGTGGGTCAAAACCCCGTACCCCTGGTTCCCCTACTATAACCATTGTTTTCCCTACTGTTGGTTGCTTAATAATCACTATTATTGGTTGGTTAATATTGACCCATGGCCACATGCCAATCAAAGCACCAAGCAGTTTGCATCATGCAATGGGTGGCTGGGTCGCTGGCTGGCACCTGTTGGTGCAGCTCCGAGAGGGTGGGCTTCGAAATACTCCAGCGCAGCCTGCGGTCGCGGCTGGGCATGGCCGCTGCATGGGCAAAGGTGACACCAACAACTGGGGGTTTCATTCATTGAGATTGATTCGTTGAGATTATGAACGTGATTGAGACTTTGAACATGATTGAGATTGATTCATTGATTGAGATTGATTCATTGATTCAGACCACTTGGATTAAGGACACCCAGGTGCAGGGAACATAGGATTAGCATCAAATATGTCGACCTCACAACAAGTCCAGAACGCTGAAACTGGTCGTGGCCACCAAAAAATATTCCTGTACAGACCTAGAAGTTGAAGATAGCTACCACAAACAGTCGGGATGCGACAGGATCGACTGGGTATGTCTATGACAGGATTGACTGGGTGTTCATTTTACGACACATCCATCAGAAGCCCCTGAAACGGGGTTTAGTAGGGAGTCCAAACATTTTGGGTGATGCCGTCCGCCGGAGGCTGACATAATAGGACATGAGGTGCAATGGAGTAATCATCGACAATCTTGAACCATCCTGAATGTGAAACCATCATATTTCTAGAATGAACTGTATTAAAGCATTGACCATTCCTAACAGTTGTCATTGTTCACCGCTCAAAATCACTGTTCACCCTTACTAGTGATCATTAGCCGGCCATTAACAAGCGTCGTGAGCGACAATTAAGCACTATGATTCACAGTTCTGTTTGACCGATGTCATTAACCGATTTAACCATTGCAGTTGGTTGTTAGCATCAACCATTCATCACTGTCAACTGGTTGGTTTGTACTATTTACCCATTTTGAC
Organism: Symbiodinium kawagutii; assembly: GCA_009767595.1. Taxonomy (NCBI): domain Eukaryota; class Dinophyceae; order Suessiales; family Symbiodiniaceae; genus Symbiodinium; species Symbiodinium kawagutii. Next base: position 583,397 of record VSDK01025670.1, on the reverse strand, counting down.
GCTTGCAACCAACATTGCTGATCGTTACCCAACCAGTCGATAATATCAGCTAAAGGTCATCAAACAGTTGACAGTGGATACCTAGCAGTTACCATGACCGTAATGATGGTTACCCAACCATCAATGGATATTGATAATTCGTGGCCACTGGCAGCCAACATGAATGATCGCTACCCATCAGCAACCACTTAGTACCCTCTGGTAAACTCACCGACAGTGGAAGATCCTCCAAAAATGGATGATTCCCAGGGTTTTCCTAGCAAAATGGTACGGGTAGATTTTCCATAGCCATCTTAGTTCACCAGAGGGTAACCATCTTTTGCCATTCACCAAGCAATGCTGTCAGCAACTCGCGGCCGCGATGTCCGGCCTGACCCTTGGCGTTCCAAATGATTCCCATCTTGCAATTCTCTGTGCACCAGTCTTTCAGCTCCTGTCTATGGAGATATGTTGATGTAAATGTCTGTGTGTATATATATTTATATATATGGTTACGTATATCATTCATATGTTTGATATTACACTACGTGTATTTACAAATACAGGTCTATATGTGTATATGTGTATCTATTTTATGAAAATACGACGTCCAATTAGAATCATGTATATACATATGTAGAGAGAGAGAGAGAGCAAAATACGAAATTTGAATGAACATGGTATGAGAATAGTACACATCATGTATCTGTGTTTGCCTATTAGTGGGGATACGGATATTGGATGGTACCATAGTTTCCGCCCAGGGGTTGGGGTGCACCCAACTGCTTTTGTTGTGGCCGAGACGTTGAAGAGTACTCAGTAGGAGCGGTTCTCGACCCCCAAGAGCCTTACCGTGGTTCAGGAGCAATCCCTATGCTGGTTGGCCCAAGAAATGGCTGGTTTCCCACTGAACATGTCCCTTGCAGCGCCAACGAAGGATCATTTCCGCATGATGGTTGCAGGCTCATCGAGCCTTCAAGACTTTCTGTCCCAGTTTAATCAGTTCTGTCGGCATGGGTGTTTCTCAAAATGGGGGTAACCCCAGATATCATCTTGCTTTAACCATTTATAACAATAAACCAACCATTGTAGTTGGTGCTTCCCCTATTGCCTTCTTTTCCCTTGTTAATAGCCATTGTCAACCATTCGCAAAGACACCATTTTTGAGGGTTCCCTATGATCCCGGTGGCTTCAGAAACCATTCTATAGGTCCATTCGGGTATCCGACAGGGAGTAGCCAGACCTGCACTGCTCTCCATTCGATACATCTAGGAGTATGGTGGTTTCTCAAGCCACAGAGACCCCCCAAGTTATGTTTGGTTTACCACTGTAAATGACTAAAATATAGAGTGATAACTGCGGGTACCCCTATTTGAGAAACACCAATATTGCTTTGAGGTTTACAACGACTCTTAGGGTATAACCACGAGTTGGTTCAAGCGAACTTCCAAGCCCCTCCCCATTTCTCCTTCAAGGATTCTTTGAAAGCCTTCACCCATGCAGTCTCCTGTCGCTGTGGATGCAACGCAGCTCACATTGGATATAATTCCAGAAAATGAGGCGTTTTTTGCAGAAACATCGATGCTAAGACAGCTACACCACCATGCAGCATCAAACAGCATTGGGATAGTCACTACCGCTGAATACATGCCATAGAGCTTGGTGAAGCCGGACTCCTTGATGAACGATATGAGCTACATGAATTCCATGCAACCACCTCTTGATGCTCGTGAGGTTATTGTGATACCCTACACTAGGCAACACTAACCATCCATAGCAACAAACGATTGAGAATGGCAGCCGGTGAACCCTAGTTTCAAGCACAGCTGAGGCTGGGGAAATCGCTTGTGATCTGCCGTTTTCTCGATATCCTGCTTGTGGGTATCCTGGGAATGTTATATCAATATATATATATATATACATATATGTATGTATATATGTAAATATACTAATCAATTGGGAAAAAAAACATATAATTTGTTAGATGCTGTTCAAATTTACAAACCATTCATAGTTGGGATAAATCGCCGGCAAACTCCCGTGGCAAGCAGCTGCAACCTAGGTGCAAACCAGAGAAGCACCAACGAATCTGTTGTGGTTTCTCCCCATGATATCCCTGTGGTTGTCATCTATTCTCTTGTTGACTGTCCCTTTGAAAAAATAAGGGGGAGCAACCAGCATTCTTCCCCTGACACAAAAATGCTGGTCAACTAGAATTCTAGTAATTGTTGCTGTTTCTTGGACCTACTAATATAGTGATATATAGATATTATATATATATACATGTATATACATATATATATATATATTATATTATATATAATATAGTTTATTCCAACATGTGCATTATTTCTGGTCATCACTGGTCATTTGCTGTTGAATGCCCGGACAAGCCGCGCCGCTTCCTTGTCCACCTTCTTCTGCATCACCTGCGGCCAGCAAAATGGAGGCTTTTCCCCATAGGATGCTCTGTTACATGTACGTTTTGATTATGAAAAATATAATGCTGTATAATCAACTAACATATCGACTCAAATATCAGATTGTTCATTGAAAACACATCTTCTTAAATGTCAGGCTACTTAATGTTACTTATTGAAAACATGTGATGTCGTGGATATAGAGGTCAATGTGCCAACCAATCACAATTCCAGTCACAAGAACCCTCCAAATGGACTGTTGGAACGACGGGACCATGGGATCATGGATGATGACTGCTTGGGTGATCCGGGATCACACATCTATGGGTTTGTCCATATATGATGGTAAGTACCAGCCGTTAATAATATGGAAACTTGCCATTTCTGTGGGTCGCACCATTTTCGGACAATCCCTCTTGAGTTTTGAAGTTTTTGGAGCCCACTATGGCGGTGTCAAGGGCCCCCTACATACTCCGAACAGGGCCGTTCAGAATGAACAAACGAACGGTGTCTTCGTTGGGATGTTCACCTACCCATCTGGGCTTTGCTTGTGGGTCATAGCATGGCTATAGCCACACAAAAAACAGCCGGATATGGCAGTGGGTCAAAACCCTGTACCCCTGGTTCCCCCACTATTAACGATTGCTTTCCCTATTATTGTTGGTGGAAATCCTCCATTGGTTGCTTGGTTAATATTGGCCCATAACGATATATCAAGATCAAGACCAACCGACAACCATTGGTGTTGCCCTGGTTCGTTCTCGTTCCAGGGAATCAGCACCAAACACGCAGGACACGGGGTCGATTGACGGTGCTGCTACGCCTTGTTCGCATGGAAATCAAAGGTCTCCAGCACACTTTGAACCTCAGTAATCGGCGTGCAACACATCACCGCACGACCTGAAAATGTGGATGTCGCCTGACCTGATTGGCTTGTCCAACACCCTTTAGCCTATGAGATCCTACGAGGCTAAGAACAATCCGTCGCTGAGGCTCATTGCGTGGTGAACAAGTGCTCGGATTTTCCCATGAACTTGAACACAGCTGCCAACAGTCTGCTCCAATGGAACCCCCAAGTTTTCAGGGTACGCTACCTTCACGCTGCTTATATAATCTTGCATTGGATGCTTAAAATCTTACATCCCTATTCCTGTTAATTCTTCTTAGTTGGGTTGCCATGTACTTCAACAACCAGAACAACGCTTCAACAAGCCAATAGCTACACGTAGTCGTCATGTCGCTTGTGCAACACTGCCGCGGCACATGCATCGGAGGAGATGGCGAACTGACTAACCTGGGCGCTGCAGGGCGCGGCTGGGATCTACGGCTGGCAGTCAGTATTAACCCACCAACAAATGGTCAGATGATCAGAACAAAAACTTATGATTGCTGGATACATGCCTTTGCAGGGATATTCCCGCAGTGTTTCTGAAATCCAATGGTGACCCATCCACATTTGGGCAGCTTCCTCAATGGAAGTCCTAGTTGCGCTGCACTGCCTTACAATTTGCAACTCAACCAAGTTCTCGCCGCTGCTGTCATTGGCAACAAATGGCAATTGAGCCGCTGGCATGATCACATTCAAGGATTCAGCAGAGGCTTTCCTGCAAGTGTGCAGTCATATGCGGTCGATCAATTCTTGATGTTCGTCTTGAGCAGGAAACGGGCTTTCTTTTGAGTGCCGAACTCATGCCATGAATGAGTAGACCCACTTGGGCTGACCAAGCTTCCTTATCTCGCAAAAGCAAAGGGTTTCTGCCGAAATCTGGTTCTGCATGGCCTGGGGTCCTTGTCAAACTTGGAGATCCTTTCCGGTACTTGAAACTGGCTTTACTGCTTCTGAAGAGATTCTCTGAAACGACTCATATCAGGTGATCATGTCTCAACCCTTCTGAGCTTGTTTGCGATGAGTAGTTCAAGACCTTGTGATCATGATCAAAGATGCAAGCAACCTGCATGTATCAAAGCAAGTATTTTACCTTTCGTCAACATTGATAAACACCTAACATCATTCATCTGTATTCTTCCCAAAGAAAACAATGACCTGACCCAGGAAACAAAACACACAAACACACAAACAAACAAACAAACAAAATTTGTGGAGGACACAATAGCGTTGCCTTTGGCGTTCTCGTTCAAGCCAGTGTGATGACAGCTATGCCGATGTCAACCGCGATAGTGATGGTAATAAAGGTGATGATAGGACAATCATCGTGATGACGATGGCGATGAGGATTACTGTAGTCAAAAATGTTTGACAACGATCATAGTCGCAACAATAGCCGATTGGCCGTCATAATCATCATCGTTCAATCATCATCATCATCATCATCAGCAGCAGCAGCAGCATCATCATCATCATCATCCTCGTCGTCATCATCATCATCATCATCATCATCATCATCCTCGTCGTCATCATCATTGTCATGATCAGCATTGTTGCCATTGCAGTCATGTTTGTTGATTGTCTACTACTATAATTGCTGGCTGCCACGGTATAGAAGTGTCAACATCGGCAATCATCAGCAGCGGCATCACCAGCAGCATTTGCTTGTGAGGTTGGCTGTATCCTGTTGTTTTGTGGAATCAACCGCCATTGACCGTAAAACCACCATCAGTTCAAGCCCTAAACCCTAGAGTTTGTTGATCGTTATCACCTATTCACCACCACGAAGTGGTTACGACACTGGTTATGGCGTACCAAACCATCAAGGTGTTTGAAACACAGAGAGTAACACCCGTAAATGTTCAGTGCTAGCAATGCGCAGCTACCAATAACATCCATCAATTTATCGATATTTCGATTTCATTACACGTTTCTTCAACATCCACATTTCTTCAACATCCATAACTCTTAGTTATTAACCACTAAAGTTTCTCTTCAACATCCACACCTGTCGGTCATTAAGTTATTAACCACTACAGATATCCATACCTGCAATACCTGCCATACCTGCCATCCCTGCCATCCCTGCCATCCACAACCCTTGTGCCCTCGGCATTGCGTGCCTGTGTTGGAAGAAGTCGCTGCGCGAATCACAGGCCTTCTGCGCCTAAAGCGGAACCCGGAAAAAAAAAATCAGCGGGGTTTCATAGGGCGAAGGATTTGAGGAACAAATGAATAGTGGTTGATAAGTAGTTACCTAGTGGATGATTAGTTGTTAATAGTGGTTAGAATGGTTATACTGGTTAGCAATGGTTGTAAGGGATTACAACGGGTAAATTTATATAATAAGGGACATATTAACATTGATATCTATTTATTATAGATTTTTTAATAACGATTAATAGATATTAACAGTAGGGGACCATCACCAAAACCAATGGTTAAACAACTAGCGTATGGCTAATAAGAGTCATATACAGTTAACCAACCAATAATAGCTGGTTACTGGATAATGATAGGGGATAATAACCAACAATGATAGGGGATATATACCAACTATATGGCTATGGGTCAAGCAGTTAACCAACCAAAAATAGGCATAAGTTCACCAACAATAGTAGTGGGAAAACAATGGTTGATGATGGGGGAACCAGGTTAGTCATATACAGTGAATCGCTTGTTACTAAGAATGTTTAACTCAACTAGTATTTTTCAATAGCCATATAACCTGTGATTCACAATTTCTTATCTTTATCGTACCCCATCCCTCCAGGATACTAGGCAACCAGGGAACCCCTGGCGTAGGGATGGTGACCTATCATAGGTAACTGGAAGGGTAGGGATAGGTTTTCCTCGGTACGCCACCCGTAACCCAGCCTTCTGGCCCAACTCCATGACGGCACCCAGGATCTTTCCCCAATCTGCATCCTGGCATGGCGCAAGTCACCTGGAACCCTCCATCACCCAGGGGAGTGCAACCGTTGCAACCCTCGATGTCATCAGCGAATGTAGAGAGTTAAACCCCCTCAGTAGGTGGCTGAGGTTCAGTTGATGCACTTTTGGTCGTGAGCACTCGCCTCACATGTTTTCTTTGTGTATCACTTCGTGACCGCACAACTTCGTCGGCAATCCAAAATGACCAGTAATTTGTCAAAACCTAACAACAACCCTGGTGACCGTCCCCAAAAACAACCGAATAGTGTCCCCTCGTACTTTCAGCTATCCCGTTCCAAGAGTTATCGGCCTGGACCCGCAAACAACACGACGATCAAACTGCCCTGGACCAGGACTTTCTCACCAATCGAGGAGCGTGGGCATCGAGCAATGCCATGGTTTCCAGTGTGGTTTCTGGCTGCTGGTGGTCGTGGCATTCGTAGGTCATGGCTATCCCGCGCCAGTGCCTACAATGACCAGGGTGGCTCCGCCAAACCCAGCTTGAGGCGGGCTCCAAAGTCGCGGCCATTCCAATGGGGTGCCTGCAATCATCAGTTCTACACTTCGGGATTGGTGTTTTTCATGCACATATAGTGTATAGTGTGTGCATTTAAATGTATACACTTACATTTATAATATATATATATATATATTAGGTTATATCAGTATATATTCCTATATTGCCAGTTGACACATGTTGATTCAGTGCCAGTTGATGCGGCATCTTTGTGTGCTCTCGCGTGCAAACACCCTATTGCCTGAGTTTTCGTCTGCAGTGGAATTCCCCTTTCCTGCTCCATTCATATTCTACTATACTAGGTGTGCTGGTCTATGCACCTGTGCTCTCCTCTCTCTCTTTCATTGAAATTGGTATAGCAGAAGTATTGTTCATCTGTTGATTGGTTACATGCCTCAATTGATGCTTGGTACTCTTGATCACAACTACCCTTCGCACTTGCTTGATCAAACCTTGCTACACTTATAACCTTGATCGTTTACCAGGGTTGGTTACAACTTGGAGCCAATGATAAACAGCCTATCGTTGGCATCGGTCATTTGGAGATAAGACAAAGGTCCCCCCCCTTATCCGTTTTTCCAGCTCAATAGCTGGTGATTTACCATGATGGGAGCAGCTGGATATGCCCCTAGTCTGATCAACCTTACTGCTTTTGACTAAGCTGTTGATGGATACAGACAGTCATTCTGATCTAGAGTATAACCATTGAAAAATGAAAACCATCATCCATCATTGACTAATCATTCCTCATTATCATTCATTTTTCGAGTCAACCATCATCATTGACAAAGCAATATCATTAGCATCATCCTAATTTATCAATCATTATCAATAGTGCAGCTTTGGCATTATAACCATGGCATTGACTAATCCTCCATATCATTCCCAACAACCCAACGAACCTCAACAACCCAACCAACCTAACCAACCCAAGCATCATCAGTTCCATTGCCCTTGTCCCGGCCGCTCCTGTGGTTTCTGGGAGCTGCCAGTGGCCACTAATAACTCGCGCAAAAGCCTGCGATTTCGGAGGGATTTTCTCAGCAGAGCTGTTTCCTTTCAGCGGTGGATTTGTTGGGGGGGAAAACACCCATCTAGTTGGAGGAAAACCCAACCATATCATTCCCAACCAACCCAACCAACTAAACCAACCCAACCAACCTCAACAACCCAGCCAACACCATCTAGTTGGAGGAAAACCAGTGGTACATGGGGGAGCCCTTCAAAGTAGTTGGTCCCAGCTAGTGGATCTTTGCCCTCCAAACTGCTGGGCATTGGCCCCATTTGGTGGTTTCTCAAAATAGGGATAACCCCAAATCATCCAATAGTAGTCATGTATAGTAGGAAACCAACAATTTTGGGGGTACCCCTATTTTGAGAAACCACCATTTTAGCAGGTATCACGGCAAAACCCGTATCTACTGACAAACCCTCAGACCTGAAGGACGGGGCGTGGCGATCCTTGGTGTAGTAGTGGCTTTGATCACCACTGCCCCGTGGTAGTTTAGGCAATGTCACCGTTCATGGCAGGGCACATCATCAACCAATTTCAAATGCTTCAATAAAATGTTGGATGCAAAGAATCACAAGGTTCGAGATGAAGATCCAGCTACAATAGAAATTCAGCAGATACTAAAACCATGCAGCTACGAGTACAATAGAAATCCACCATTCAGCTATAACATTAACTAAAACTCTGAACCCAGCTCTTCACAAAAGAACCGCTGTTTCATGGTAGATCACCCCCGATTTTTTTTGCTGCTTTCTCACTCTTGGTAGGAAAATTCAATAGCTAAATCTCCTGTTGCCAGCTTAGCCATTAAGTGTTACTATTAAGTTGTGTTGTTGCAAACTATTGACTATCATCAGAAACAACATGAATAGTAACATGAATAGTTAGCAACAACAAAACTAAGCAACTATTCATTCATGAATTGTTATTATTTTATTGTTGTTACTATCATCAGCCACTATTCAACATGAATAAATCGTTGATCTTCGCTACATCTTCCATTCAACCAACGAATTTCCTCACGAAAAGGGCCCCCCCCATGGGCCCACCTCAGCCCTTGCACATAGATCTCAGTGGCTTCTGTGACGTCCTCGCAGCCCAGGGGAACCAAGCACCAAGGCTACGTGTATTCGGAAGATGATCATGCGCAATGATGCTGAGTAATGGCTACTATATACGGGTTAATATATTACTTAAAATAATCATCTTTACACATGTTTCTACTGGTCAATCATTCATATATGATGGCTACCTGATACTGGGAGATCCAGCTATCAACCACCAACAGATCTTTAGCTCAAGAGCTGGTGTGATTTACCATAGAGGTCGTACCTGTTCATCATCGAGCACGACAGCCTCACAGTTGGCAGCTCTCCAAGACCACGGATCTCCTTGTTGTCCAAATCTTTGGCGCAGCCCCTGAGGCGAAGCGCCAGCAGTTTTTTAAAGCAATGGAGATCTTCGCAACATGAAAGTAAGTAGGGTCAGTAGCGTAACTATCAGGACAGTTCACATCTTCATGAGAACTGCCAGGATACTTGCTACTAGGAGATTGATACCTGTTTTCGATGGTTGTGAATAGATAATTTTGGTAAATGGCTTAAAACCATCATAGTAAATGTAGCAACAGTTACGTAGCTACAGTTGAGTGGCTTACCGAACCATTATAGTTGACGGCTTTGTCCGTGGCCATGACCGCCCCAGCCGTCTGGTTGTACCCTGGATTATCATAGCATAGGGATGGACCAGGGCATAGTAACAAGATGTAAGGCTGAACAATTGATATGGCTAGCTGGGTCAACATTAACCAACCAATTTCAGGGGGGATGATCACCAACAATTTCATAGGGAAACGAGCTGGTTAATGGTAGGGGAACCCGGGGCACTAGCCGGGTGAACTGACCCACTGCCATATAACTGGGATACAGTCCCTTCAAATTCCTTCAAGATCGGTGCACCAAGCCCTGTCTTACCCATGGGGCAAACCCTCTGCACCGGACATGGCACATCCGCCCTGAGTTGATGAGCTGCAACATGTGATGGGAACTTGTCAGCTCCCTTCCAACAGGCGGTCAGGAGCTCACTACAGGATCCAGGAGTCAGCTATAGTCAGCCACCCACCTGTCCTGATGTATGAAAACCCATGCCCCAAACTAGGTCACCTCAGGTGTTAGTTCCCAACAGCTCGACTATTCTGTGAGGAAATGTTTGGGATGAGAGGAGGTACCAGGGGGGGGGGCCTTGACCCATATCCATCCCGGTGAAATAGTTGGAATCCCAAGGATTGTCGGCGGTGAAACTGCTGTTATTCCCTGGTATCAAATGATTGGCAATTGACCATTCTCAAGCGTCATGAACGCTTCTATGATTCTCGACTGTGAGCCACGATTAGCACTACTATCTGTTCTTATCAATCCGAAACCATCATCAGTGCAGAGTTTATATTGAGATAACCACCAACCCTCATTATTCACCATGACGAAGCCTCATCAACTGGACCCATAGACCATCCAGGGTGCCGCTTCTGAATCTATCCCAGGCGCTCAACTGCTGGAACCTTGCCCTGCAGGAACATGTCGAACCTGGCAAGATGAGGATTGGAAGCTGCCTAGCACTGTTCATCAATCATCACCCTTGATTGACCTTCATGATCGTTGCTGCAAAACATCGGGGAGCAACTGGTGGTTTCTCAAATTAGGGGACCCCCCAAATCATCCACTAGGAATCATTTATACTCATAAACCAACCATTTTCAGGGGACCCCTATGACTTGAGAAACACCCAACTTGTCAACCCGTGATTTTCCACACAAAATCGGGAGCACGTCAGAGTTCAGGAAAGTTTGAAAGCCTCGGAACTACCACCGGGTTCGTTGATCAACAGTGGTGAACAATGGCCAAGGGTGGTTGGTGATTCATAATTCATTTGTAGTAACAACTAACCACAGGTTCAATGGTGTTTAACAATGACCACTAATTGGCGTAGGGTGGTTGGTGATGATTAAGAGTGATTGTTGATGAGCCCAACGCGAGTGACGTTACTTGATTCAGCTCATGATTAAGAGTGAATGTCACTGTTGAATGTATTGAACGTCAGTCCGTTTAGGGTGGTTAGATTCATGATTTCACGGCTGTTTCATGTGTACCAAAAATCGCAGCAATGCTTGGCATGAGACCCTCATCTTTTTCAGCATTCGGTACAGCTGTTAGATCTTTCCCATCCTGGCTTGGCATATTTCCACCACCTTGGGGTGCTTGGGGATTGTCCAGGTGGGTAAACACTGAGGTTGGAACTGGGTACCCACCAAGACCCTAAGTTGTATCTATCATGATTATGACAGCAAACTGCTAGTAGTTGCATAGCTCAGAACTTGTTGTGAGTCGTTGTACCACTACTAGTAGCTCTCCTAGTTCCAGATCGACAGCTAAGTGCTCTGGATGCATGATCTACTTGATGACTTATCTCACCTCGCCCGCCCTAGACATGAGGGAACCCGGCTTACTGCATGACTCAGAACAAAATACCTACAGACATCTACAGACTCAGTAGATCTACCAGGGATGAGCCGTCGCTTCCCGGGTAGTTGCGTGTGAACAGGTCACCAGTGAATCAAATGGTAAGTTGCTCACGTCCACTGAAACACGAAAAAAATTGCTGGCTCAAGATGAGGATCCCCACCCTCGGGGATTATTGAGCCAAGTAACCAATCCTTTGGCCAATTGAGACTGATTCAATATTCAAGATAAACCATGTGAACTGGTCAAGTAATTAATTTTGTCAGTTGTGTCCCTTGAGCCCCATGAGCACAGCTTGCAGTTCCTGGGAGAGCAGCCCAGGTGAATATCTTGGGTGATAGTCACCAACATTCACCAATTCACCAAAGCAGGCTAGTTAAGAACCTTGCATGAGTGCATGGAATTAATGTGCATCTACCATTTTGATGTCAATACTTACAAAAGGCAAAATCTGGCAGCTGCTCGTTTCACGGACCATGGGCTATAGCAAGATGAAGCCAATAGAGGAAACGAAATTTCAAAGCACAAGCTCCCAATTGATATCACCAACATTCACCAACTAGCTGCTACGCCATCAACTGTGATTCATCAACATCTGGCTGTGGGTCACTTCACCCCGTACCCCTGGTTCCCCCATCATTAAGCAGGCTGTTTTCGCCCATGGTTGTTGCTTAATATGGTGGTTTCTCAAAATAGGGGTACCCTTAAATCATCCATTAATAGTCATTTATAGTAATAAACCAACCATCTTTCAGGGTTCCCTATTTTAAGAAACTACCATATGGACCCATTGCCATCCAACCAAACTCCCCAACGGTCACTGACCGCTTCTCAGCTTTCCCACCGGCTGATCCAAGTATAATCCTGGCCAGCCGGACGCTAAAGCGATCGGCGGCGCATCTTCTCCACCGCTTCCACCTGTGACGCTGGAAGCAAGTGGTGGTGTGGTGTGTATGGTGGCTGTGTGGTGGAAGTGCTGTGCCGGATGTTGGGATGACAACGTAAGACATGGGGGGGTTCAATACAGGACCCCCGTAAATGTTTGGGTTATACATGAGTGTAAAATATTGTAAATGAGTGCTGTAATTTAAAGCATGATTTGGGGGGGTTCCCTATTTTGAGAAACACCCAAGTACAAAAGCACGATAAGGATTGATTAGGATATTATCAACAATTTGAATCCTTCTAGTGACCTCTATAGTAAGTAACCAGGGAACCCAAGTAGGGATGGTAACTGGAAGGGTAGGGAATGATAGTGTTGACAGGAGCAATACGCCTGTCGGGCTTTTCAATTGGGATCGTAGGCAATCATGGCATTGTTGGAGTATCCCAATATGGAAAAAAGGCCTGGGAAAACCAGCAAATACCAGGGATATGCCAAGGGGGATCCACAAGGCTCATGTCAGTATCAACCACCCGTAAATCCAAATGTTGCTACATCAAGTGTAATGTTATATCCGTACGATTGTGACTGACGGCATGCTCAAGACATGCTGGTGTGATTTGAAGAATGCAAAATGCGGCGAAATCGATCAAAATTGAGGAATTACATGCCTGCCCCATGCATCCAACTGAGATACAGCTTGCAGTAAATCAAATCACCGGCATTCCCTGCAATACTAGAGATGGATGAAGGAAGCTATTTACACAGCTCACAATCGTGATACCTGCTGAGCATTCTAAAGACTGGTGTGAAGGCACAGGATCTTTGCAAATCCAGACATCCATTCGGGTGATGGTTTGTGTCGACCTCTATCAAGGTGCTGTTTCCAGGTGTTTGTTTTCCCACCACCCTATTCCATCCTATCCTTAATGTCCACTTACAGTCAATATTCACTATAATTGACTATTTGGGATTGTGCCACGCCATGACGTGGTACCGTGGTACCCACAGTCAACAATTTTACACTTGTAAAATGATCATTTTTGGGTGGGGTATAAGCTACCTCATAGGTTACCCAAGTGGTTGTTGTTTATCCGTGATGGCTGGGCACACACCTATCTATAGTTATATCTCCTATTAACCAATATAATCCCCTATTATCAACTAATGTTAATGGTTATAGGCCTTAGTTACCGACCCTTATAGGCGGCTTATAAGCCTAGTCCGTTCCCTTCTAGGTCTTTTAACCATGGTACACCATGGTATACCATGGGGCTGTGGGTCAAAATCCTGTACCCCTGGCTCCCCATCATTAACCCTTGTTTTCCCACTACTGTTGTTGGTTGTCATACCCTATTATTGTTGCTTAGCTGCTTGACCCATAGCCATGGTTATAGGTTACCCAATGGCTTGGCACATACCAAGAGTCATTGCCCGTCACCAGCGCTCCAGCGCCTCCACCAGCCCCAGCAGAAGTGCCCTGCGGGCCGCCGCGCCGAGGTGCCACGGAGAAAAGGCACCGCATCCGAGATGACGCTCATAGTATGTCATAGTGGTTATATAAAAAGTTACATAGAAATTAATAGGGATTAATAGGGATTAATAAGGATTAATAGGGACTAATAGGGATTAATAGGGATCAATGATGATTGATTCATTATAGTTCATGACGATTAATAGAGATTAACAGGGATTAATGATGGTCGATTCATGATCGTTCATGACGCAAACTGTGATCCGGGTTGACTCCCTATGAATGGTTGGTCCACTATAAACTCTATGGATTGCTTCATAAATAACACTACCTGGTTGGTGTTTGAACCCCTATGAAAAATATGCGCAAGTCAACCAACCATAACTGTTGATGATTACATTTGGGAAATTGAAAAATGTGGATCAAACCACCAACCAAATGATCAGGGTTGACTGTCTAGTGCGTCACGGACAACAATCCTCCATTGGATCCACCAAGAATGAATGCTCATCTCTGACGAGAAAGCCGTTCGTTTGGGGGATACTTCAGCCATAAACAATCATAAACACGCCAGGTCTTTTCTTTCCATTTTCCCACTTTTGCTGGCATATGCCATCATTCATCATCTGCGTTTTGCTGTGCTATTTTGTTGGTTGCCACGGTCCTTAGCCATGTTCGCAAATTTGGGTTTCTCAAGCCATAGGGGATCCCTGGAAAAATGCTCGAAATTTATTCTACTATAGATGGCCAGAAAACTTGGATGAGTTGGGGCTACCCCTGCTTGAGAAATGCCCAGTGCTTGGATGTGCAGCTGGGGTTATAACCAGGGTTATAAATCCTATAAGGTAGCTTGTAACCCCTAGAAACCATGGGTAGTGACCACTTACTAAGTAGGGGTGCACATCCAAGTGTAAACCACCCACCATCTCCGTTTCGATCTTCGGATCGGAGGCCCACGGCCTTCTCCAATCGATCTGCCACACTTTCAAGCCTGAAGGCAGTGGCGCCCCACGGGGCCATGGCCATGGTCTGGGGAAAGCTGGCAGTGGTGCTTCGACAGGAAGAAGGTACCACAATGCACCACAGGGGGGCCATAGTTATGCATGACAGGTATGAACATGCTAATTTTGTCCAAGCTATGATTCAACTAGCCATGAAGCATCAATAATTCATCAGCTGGAAAACGGTCATGTCCCTTAGGTAAAGCATCTACGACTTCATCTTAATCTGCCAATTCCTTTCAAGGAGAATCAGCGAAAAGCTCACACATAGATTGTCTGAATGAGACATGGTTGGGGGGCACCCTGGGTGATCTCAAGTTCTGATGATTGTTCGATCGCCAAAAGCAACCAGCCCAAAATCGGGAATGGGATCTGCATCTGCCAGCCGCTGGTCCACGGTTGCGTGAAACAACGCTGGTTGGTGATCTTTGATGATGGTTCGGTTCAATTGCAAATAATCAACAAACATATGGGATAAACCAGAACTTGATGCGGATTCCATGCTGGGAATAACATGGAAAGATGTTTGCATGAACATCTCTTCCCAATGTTTGAAGTGGTTTCCTACTCAAACTTGAGATGGTTGGGGGGGAGGTCCGAGCTTAACCATTTTAAAACCATCCACCCCCGATCTCCTATTATCAACCATTGTTGGCCATTCATCAGGAATAAGCCAGCCACCAGTATATCAACCATGCTTGATCACTGGCCATCATTGACCCGGGACAACCATGAATGACCATCATTGACCATCAAAAACTTGGTGAACCATTTGATACTGGTTACATGGCCATGGGTCAATATTAGCCATCAATAGTGGAATAATAGCCAACAATAATACTAGCTGGTTAATCATGGTTATTCCACTATTGATGACTACACCAGGTTATTATTGTTGGTGATTGTTATCATTCCCTGTACCCCTGGTGTACCCATCGATATGGTCAATACTAGCTGGTTAATCATGGTACACCAGGGGTACAGGGTACCCACAGCCATATCTTACCGACCTGCCACCCTCCTTGCCTGGCCAGGACCGACTCGAAGTGTGCCAGATTCACGGGTGCGGCCATGCGTCCTGACCCGAAGACTGAGTTCTGATCCCGTTCAGATCACGGTGTTTGTCAAAGCACGTGGTGGTTGGTGATGGTGAGTGATGGTTTATGATGGTGAATGATGGTTGATGATGGTTAAATGATGGTGATATGATGGTTACATGATGGTTAGTATGATGGTTGATATGATGGTTATATGATGGTTAATATGATGGTTACATGATGGTTGGTGATGGAAATTGATGATCAATGATGATCAGTGATGGTTGATGATGGGTAAAATGCGCAATGATGGTAAATACAGGAGATAATTAGAGTCGCTATTGCCCATGATCCAATTGTAGGCAGTTGATAAACAACCAGCAGTTTTGCTACGATAGCTCGTAATTTACCTTCACGATCCTTCACGTATGGGTGGCTTACTAACGGCCGGATATCCCAGGTTGAGGCCTTATTCTACAATGGCATTTGTCAAACCTTTGTTCTCATCACGGAGCAACATACAAAGCGACCAGGCGGGCCCCAAAATCAAATTTGTTCCAGAATTGCGCAAATTGTATCAAATTGTATGAACAGCTGCGTGGCAACTCTGCTACAAATGCGCAAGCTGATCTTGGACTGCAGAGCTGTCACCACCATGTGCTGGGTTGCCCCAACTAACAACTGACCCATCTTCCAGGATCGAAGCAAATGCTCCTGCTGTGGCCTGAACCTGCTGCACGTGCCGAAGCCGATCTTGGGCGGCAGAGCTGTCACCACCAGCTTCTGGGTGGCCCCAAGAAACAACCGACCCATCTTCCAGGATCGCAGCAAAAGCACTGTCTGTCGCTTGCAGCTGCTGCACGTGCCTGAGCTGATCTTGGACTTGGGAGCTGTCGCCACCATATGCCGTGTCGCCCCAAGTAACAATGGACCCATCTTCCAGGACCGCAGCAAATGCGGCAACTGTGGACTGAAGCTGCTTTGAGCTTTTCCTGGACTGCAGAGCTGTCACCACCATATACTGGGTAGCCCCAAGTAACAATGGACCCATCTTCCAGGATCGCAGCAAATGCATCAGCTGTGGACTGAAGCTTCTGCACGTTCCTAAGCCGATCTTGGGCGGCAGAGCTGTCACCACCACATCTCGGGTTGCCCCAAGTAACAACGGACCCATCTTCCAGGATCGAAGCAAAAGCGCTGTTTGAGCCTTGAAGCTGCTGCACGTGCCTGAGCCGATCTTGGGCGGCAGAGCTGTCACCACCAAAATGCGGGTCGCCCCAAGTAACAATGGACCCATCTTCCAGGACCGCAGCAAAAGCGTTGGCGCCTGAACCTCCTGAACCGCCTTGAGCTTTTCCTGGACTGCAGAGCTGTCACCACCATATACTGGGTAGCCCCAAGTAACAATGGACCCATCTTCCAGGATCGCAGCAAATGCATTAGCTGTGGACTGAAGCTTCTGCACGTTCCTAAGCCGATCTTGGGCGGCAGAGCTGTCACCACCACATCTCGGGTTGCCCCAAGTAACAACGGAACCATCTTCCAGCACCGCAGCAAAAGCGGCGTCTGTGGACTGAAGCTGCTGAACTGCCTTGAGCTGTTGTTTTACTGCAGAGCTGTCACCACCAGATTCTGGGTCGCCCCAAGTAACAACGCACCCATTTTCCAGGACCGCAGCAAATGCTTGTTCTGTGCCCTGAATGTGCCGCACAGTCTTCAGCTGCTCTTGAACTGCTGAGCTGTCACCGCCATAGACTTCATGGCCCCATGTGATGACTTCGTTGCCTCCAATGCACCAGAGGGCGAAGGCTCCCCCTTCATTGCCATGGCTGCTTTTGGTTGCTGCGATATGTTTTGTTCTCTGTGGAATAGCCGTCATGTGGTCTCCACTCTGAACCCCTGCCGCCTCCAAAGATTGCTCATAGTCAACCAGAACATGTCCATCTGCAGTGACTAGCCTGAGGAGGTCTTGACTGAATGCCTTCTGGACCAAGAGTTTAAAATCCCTAACCTTGGCGGACTGCGCAATAGAAAAGCTCTCACTTCTTCCACTCGCCAAACCTACGGTTACATGAAACATGTTCAGCTCATTTTCGTCCAGGTCCACCCCTTCAATGGCATTTTCTCTCTTTCTTCACTTGGCTCCACGAAGTGACATTGGCAGCGGATGACGAGGGTGGGGTTGATGTCTTGATAAGCAAAGTCCGCAGCACAGAACTCCGAACATTCTATATAACCATCCATGAATAACATGCCAGTCAGCAAGAGCATGAGCAACAACAAGCAACAAGACAACAGCAACTACAACGAGAACAACGACGACGACAAAAACGACGACGACGACGACGACGACGACGACGACGACGACGACAACGACCAAA
>VSDK01025670.1:480235-565262 GCA_009767595.1 Symbiodinium kawagutii | reverse complement strand
CAACAGCAGCAACAGCAGCAACAGCAGCAACAGCAGCAACAGCAGCAACAGCAGCAACAGCAGCAACAGCAGCAACAGCAGCAACAGCAGCAACAGCAGCAACAGCAGCAACAGCGACAGCGACAGCAACAACAGCAACAGCAAAAACAACAACTGCAACAGTAGCAACAGTAACAGCATCAGCAACAAAAAGGCAACAACACGGCTGTTGCCGGGATCGAAAGATACACATACGCAGAGTGCATCTACATGTGCATGTATGTGCATGATGAATACATATATATAAGTATATACAGTATACAGGGAAATTTGTACGTGGTCATATAAAACTTGGTGGATACGCTTAGATACTTTGAGACAGAGACAGAGATATGTATGTAGCTACAGGCACAGATATTCTATGTAGCTATAGACTGTTAATGCAGCTGACACTGATCTTCATGTAGCTACCTATAAAATCCTATAAATACAATCATGTAGGGATCTCTCAAAATCGGGGTACCCCTAAATCATCCATTTGTAGTAACCCACCATAACTTGGAGGTCCCCAAGTTAGCTTGAGAAACACCCACATCTAAACATGTCATTCTTGGCCGTACACCTGGTGCCCATCTCCCCTCTCCATGAAGACCTCCCCACTCAGAGGCTGCCAGGGCCGGCTGAAGCTTGGGAGAACAGGAAGACCCAAGGAATCCGAAGGACTCCGAATTACCTAAGAAGGACCTAGGATATCCTGCGATTCTTGTGGGTTAACCAAATCCATGTGGTTTCAAATGATTTTCATGACGACAATTGAGTGTTTGCAGAAAGTTTTGCCTTTGCAACTCCAGTGGAACTTTTCGGTTCGCATGAAAACTTGAGCTGCAAGTGCGAAATGATTTGGTCCAATCTACTTTGCTTCAGAGCCGCTTTTCTGTTGCTGCGGGTAAAGGCATAGCCTTCTGTGCTTGATCCAATCCTGTACAATTTGCCTGAACAAGAAACTCTGCAATGATATCAGAGTACTGACTCTTCATCCACACCCATATTGGAGAGAAACCTAAAGTACACCCTCCCGGCAATCCAACAAGATATGTCATATACATACTGCACTGCAAATCAATGGATTCATAATAAATATCTATATTATATGAATCTAGACATCGTTTCATAAGGATAGTTTTATCATCTAGATTTGTGCGATCCAAATGTACTTCATTGCAATTGTACACCTGCAAGAAACTCGAAACTCTTGCAGTGACGCACGAGCATTCGCTAGTCAGAGATGCTTGACACGAGACGGTCTCCAGCAGTTCTCTGCCTGTAGCACTCTGGCAGCTCTTTTTATCTCCTCCTTCAACGCCTTTCATGAACCATGTGCCACCGAGTGGGCCGCTGCCACCATCCAACTGCAGCAGTAGTACCATCCACAACTCTTGACTTGTCTCACGACTTATCCTGCGGCGGCCCACCTTACCAAATGTGGCTACCACTATGTCTAAAACATATCTCAAATCAAGCCTCTCTCAGCGATTTAGAAACGGTACTTGGCATCCAGTGGTTTGAAAGGCATTCTGGTTGCCACTGGATCGTACCTTGGAAGCTCGCGTTCACGGAAAACGGCTCATGGCATAGCAGCCGCAAGGATGGTGAATGCTCAAACATTCGCTGGTGGGTGGGTTCAACCCCGTCATGAAAAATATGCGCAAGTCAACCAACCAGTTGCTAATAATAGTTACTAGCGAAAATAAAAGATGTCAAACAAACAAGCAACCTGTTCGGGGAACGATGGGAGATCCATATTCACAACTGCCACCTTGATGCTGACATCAGGGGTACTCAGATGCATCTTCCATCAAACAAGAGTAGCTGCTCATGCTGTATAGGCAAAAGAATCCATGTAAGTTGCTTCTGTAGATCTATAAGACTCATACCAATATATACTACAGTAGATGGACAAATTAATCAAACCCGGACCACTTGTCATGTCACTTCCCCCTCACCCCCATCATTTCAACGTTGGCTGGCGGGATGTGATTTTGGCTTTGGGGGTTTGATTCATTTCGTCCACTCGCGCCAACCTCCGGAACACCAACTCCAACATTGAAATTGGGGGGCCGGGGCGTTGATGTTTGAAGGGGTTTGAATAATTCGTCCACCTACGGTACTGGTCTGCCATGGTCAAGAAGGATGGCCGCTGCCTTTCTCCGACCAAACTATTTTCTTTCTTTTTCCCGATTGCCTTTCTCCTGCTCAAGTTTTGTCCATGCATTTGTCCACTTACCTTTCTCCTGTCGAAGCTTATTCCTTGTGTTTTTCCAATTACCTTTCTCCTGTCGACGCTTATTCCTTGGGTTTTTCCAATTACCTTTCTCCTGTCGACACTTATTCCTTGTGTTTTTCCAATTACCTTTCTGCTGTCGAAGCTTTTTCCTTGTGTTTTTCCAATTACCTTTCTCCTGTCGACGCTTATTCCTTGGGTTTTTCCAAGTACCTTTCTCCTGTGGAAGCTTATTCCTTGTGTTTTTCCAATTACCTTTCTGCTGTCGAAGCTTATTCCTTGCGTTTTTCCAATTACCTTTCTCCTGCTCAAACCTATTGCTTGGGTTTTTCCAATTACCTTTCTCCTGCTCAAGCCTATTGCTTGTGTTTTTCCAATTACCTTTCTCCGGTCGACGCTTATTCCTTGGGTTTTTCAAATTACCTTTCTCCTGTCGACGCTTATTCCTTGTGTTTTTCCAATTACCTTTCCCCGTCCCAATTACTTTTCAATTCCCTTTCAATTCCCTTTCCAAATCTTTCCAAATCTCATGTGTTTTCATACGAACTCTTTAGATGGCTAATGTTTTTCGAATCAAAAAATATTTCCTTTTTTTCTGACGACAATGGGCATCTCAAGCATTCGTATGAAAACACATGAGATTTGGAAAGGGAATTGGAAAGGTAATTGGAAAGGGAATTGAAAGGGAATTGAAAGGTAATTGGGACGGGGAAAGGTAATTGGAAAAACACAAGGAATAAGCTTCGACAGGAGAAAGGTAATTGGAAAAACCAAAGGAATAAGCTTCGACAGCAGAAAGGTAATTGGAAAAACACAAGGAATAAGCGTCGACAGGAGAAAGGTAATTGGAAAAACCCAAGCAATAGGCTTGAGCAGGAGAAAGGTAATTGGAAAAACCCAAGCAATAGGCTTGAGCAGGAGAAAGGTCATTGGAAAAACACAAGGAATGAGCTGGACAAATGCATGGACAAAACTTGAGCAGGAGAAAGGTAATCGGGAAAAAGAAAGAAAATTGTTTGGTCGGAGAAAAGTAGCGGCCATCCTTCTTGACCATGGCAGACCAGTACTGTCTGGAGCTTATTTCTCTTTAAAGCTTGTTCTTCCTTTTTCTGCTTGCTTAGATTTGGTCCTTTGTGTTCTCGCTTCGTTGTTTCTTTCACCGCCCTGGCGGTGAAAGAAAAAACGAAACGAGAACACAAGAGACAAATGTAAGGAAGCAAACAACGGAAGAAAAAACTCTAGAGAAATAAGCTTGAGACAGTAGATGGACAAATTAATCAAACCGGGACCACTTGTCATGTCACTTCCCCCTCACCCCCATCATTTCAACGTTGGCTGGCGGGATGTGATTTTGGCTTTGGGGGTTTGATTCATTTCGTCCACCCGCGCCAACCTCCGGAACACCAACTCCAACATTGAAATTGGGGGGCCGGGGCGTTGATGTTTGAAGGGGTTTGAAAAATTCGTCCACCTACGGTAGTTGGTGGTTTCCACCCGGATGAAAAATATTAGTCAACCAACGCCATTGTTGATAATTCCTAGGGAAAACGCAGAATGTTTGAAACCACCAACCAGCATAGCAGTATATCATACATTTGTTCCAAACATGTGCTAGCTATCAACTCATTGTTGCCACTCAAGCCTGTCCTATTCGCAGTCCTGGGTTTGGGGTGCACCAAACCATTCCGTTCCGCGGCGTTTTGGGTCAACCGGGGCTGCCCTGACAGGCGTTCAGGTCGTGAGGCTGAGCAAATGGCTGATGTCACCAGATGGTTTTTGCCATTAGTTGAGTAGTAGCTATTTAATTGATATTCAATGCCAGTAGTTTAGCTATTCAGTTGATGATAGATGGTTGATAATGATTAAAATATTTGCTGTTGATGATATCCTTGGCGTCTTAACAATGGTCCAGGATCACAGTGTTGACCACTATTGAGCACTATCGAGAAGCTTAATGTCAGCGTGTTGGTCCATTGAACCGGCTTCTATAATCTTCTGAATGGCTGAAACTAGTCTGCTGACTACTGTAGCAGCTTGTTCTCAGTCAAATTCTGAGTAGCATCGATTCTTGAGCCGTTACCGGCTGATTCGAGTACGAGTTAACCCTACTTTGAAACAAAGTCTCATCACCTACTTCCATCCAGTTCCATTCATCGCTGAAAAAAAACACTAGACATCATGAACTTATCATGACCTTCACCATCATCAATGATCTTGTCATCAGTCATGACACGTCGTGACCCATAGGTAATCATACCAATCATCCTATCATCCAGCAGATCCCAGCCATAGCAGCCATGGCTTCCAAGTTGCTCCGAGGACATCGAGGCCAAGTAGTGCGCTGCGTTGGTCTCCTCCTGCTCTCGGAAGAAGAGCAGCTGCTTCTCCTCATTGGCGTCGCAGCGCGCGATCCGCGCGGTTGTGATTGGGCTATGCTGGTTGCCGGCTAAGCTGATTGATACAACTATGATGAGGTCACAAGCTGGTGATGTTGGCTGGTTGTAGGCTAAGCTGATTGATATTGATTGATCATGGTTCATGAGCCTCTGAAGAATGCTGAGCGATGGCTTAGCTGATTAAAAAATGCGGAATAAAGCTGGTTGCCAGTGTTTAGAGTGGTTCATGTCAGAACCAGAAGCTCAGCCATGGTTGATAAGCTGTTGTGGTCGATAGTGGTTAATCATGGTCAACAACGGTTGATATGGCTAAGCTATGGACTATCCTGGTCATCCGCTATCCACCAGTATCAACCACCACTAATCAGCTTCTTGCATCTTATCAACTACCTATCAACCAGTATTATCCAGCTGCTTACCAGTTACATAGGCTCTCAACTATTGTTTGACTTTGTGATGAACCGACTTTTGTAGGGGACTGGATCTTTCTGACTCTAGTGACCGTAAAGAAAGAGAGGGAGACAGAGAGAGTCAGATAGTCAGAGAGACAGAGATCATGGGACAAATAGGTAGATAGACCCACAGACAGATAGACAAATACTCTTCTACCGATACTCACCATCATTGACCAGTATTGAAAAAATGCAAGTCATGGTGAACTCATCTGCCGCTACTAGTATTGAATGATTAACCATCATTAACAATCACCAATAATTAGTTGACCAGCAAAAATCAATACACACCATTTCGAACCATCATTATGAATTATAAACCATCATTATTAATCATACGCCATTATAAATCATTGTTAATTCAACATTATCAACCACCAATGTAAACCATTGATATCAACCGTCGTCTACCGTTTGGATATCACTCCACTGGTAAAGTCGTGCTCCCACGAAGTTCCTGCCACCATCGATATCCCACGTGGTGGAAACCAGGGACTGTCAACGTCATGGAGGTTCTCCAGTTGGTTCAGATTCGCCATTTAACAACAGCGAAATGCACCACAACTCGCATTTATCCCTGGTTGATATTGTTTGGAAACGATAGCAACATCTATCAGTACCTGTTGCTGGAAGCATGTCAGAGCATCCGCAGGTTCAACCAGCGGCAGCGGAAATCGTCGTGAATGCAACAGACATCGGTAACTTCCCCCAACGATGTGGTTCGCTGCCCTTGTTCTACCAGTGGTTACAACCCACTTCCCGAGTAGAATGAAGCATCTGGGGATTTCTCAAAATAAGGGTACTCAAAAATGGCTGGTTTATTAGTAGAAATGATTTTTCGATATTATTAGTAGATGATTTAGGGGTACCCCTATTTTGAGAAACTACCATCCACAAGGTCCACAAGTGGTTACAACCATTCAAGTCTTCTCATAGTTTCTCTACCACAGAACTCATTAGCAGGAACTGAATCAAGCCACAATGAACGCTCAACCATCGACAACATCCGATACATACTTGGCTTCTGACATAGTATCGCTTGCGGCTTTGAATCTTGTAGTACCTGTCAGCGTACCAACGCAGTACGGAATAACGCACGAACGCATCCCCTTCCTTGTCCCAAAGCAACGATTCCGAACGAACAGGTTTTATGTTGGTTTTAGGAGCCAACGGCACCTTCACTGGTAACAACAAAGCCTGGTCGAAACTACAAAAGCTTCCAAAAAAAGTGCCCGAATCGGAAGCTCTCAAAAGAACTTAAAAAAGCTGCTTAAAATCTTCAGCTTCAAAAAACTTCACAACTAGTCCCCCAACAAATTTCCCCCTCCAGTTGCTACTCCCCTCAGCTTCCGCAGATCTAAGTTGCTCACCAGCCCCGCCCAAGCACCCCCCAGGTGACTCTCAAGGGTGGCACTCATGGTCAAAGCACATGAGGTAGGCGCTTCGTCCAGCCTGTCAGCCAACCCCCCCACGCCACCATGGAACCACCATCTAACCACAATATAGCCAGCATGTAATCACCATGGACCACCATTGGTGGAGACACCATGTTGGGACACCATTTTTCTGGATTTCTTATGATTTATTGATGGGAAACCTCCTGTTTATGGACTTAAAGTGCTGGTCAGCAGAATCGACGCCTCAGCAACTTTCGTTTGCCACCCGTCAGAAGCTGATGCAAATTCAAGCAATCAGGTAACATGGATCACCACCTTACAAAGCATCGTTCACCAGCTTCCCAACATCAGAAACACCAGTTCATTCACCATCATTGAATCATTTTCTGTTCAAGAGCAGTTTAGGCAAACAGTCTGCCGAAGGCAGGCGCAGAGGGGCAGGTAAGCACCCTCTTGTGCAGGTTTGCATCGTGGATGTGTTGCATAGAGCAGTATTTACAAAAACATTGTTCTGTTAAACAAGTATAAATGGTGAATGATGGTTGCATAGATGGTTGGTTTTTTTGGTCGCATAGATGGTTAAACATTGCCGTGGAAAACAAATGACCCATCATTACCACTGGCTGTCTTTCAGAATCCGCAGCTGTCAGCTGGCCCACGGCAAGCACTGCTTCTGTGTCTGTGTGTAAGCTGTGATTGGTGCAGAATGGTCACCTGTGAAATGGCAAGTATGGTTGGTCCCAATGATCAAAATGGGTAATGTGGTTGGTCCGAAAACGGCTCTTTAAGTGAATCTGTGAGTAAATATGTATATACACATGTATATGTATACATATATGTATATGTATACATATATGTATATGTATACATATATGTATATGTATACGAGGAAGAGTACACACCCAACATGGAGATTACACAACGTTGTTGGTTAATAGTTTCTTCTCCAAATCAGTAGCCACCACCAACGAGTAGAACAGCAATTTTCTGCATGCTTGGGAAACCCCCAGTGCTAAACCGAGTCTTGGGTTTGTGCTAGACTTGCTGGTTGTTCATAGCTGGGGATGGTCCAAAAAGCTTCAAAACACGACATGTCACCCATAGAAAACATGTCTATATGGATGGCCATGCAAATATGTGCAATCTTGGCAACTATATCAATATATGTGGTTATATAGGTATATATTTCAGTGATATCCCAATCAATGTAAATATATGTCTATACATGTTTGATATATATAGATAAATATATATATATATTTCTGTTACATAGATAATATGTATGTAAATAATATATATATATATTATATGTGTAGATGATTTCTCCATTATACCGCACATATATATATATAGATACGATACATATTACAGCACACTTATATAACTGTCCTGTGTGCAATTATCTATATGGTGATTCCTCAAATAGGGGTACCCCCAAATCATCCAATATTGGACAATCTTATATAATAAACCGTCCATTTTTTGGCAGGTTCTCTATGGCTTGAGAAAGAAAGTCCCACAAAAACACAAACAAATTACGCAGGGACACCAAGGGCCCGACATAGACCAGACCCGACAAAATGATGCCACCAGCCATGCCATAGGCCAGCGAGTACAAAGGTGTGCCCTCAGCGCATCGCACCATAGCTCACTGTGACATGGTGGTGTGGCCCTTGCCAGTGGCCAATTTTGGTTAAGGGCATGCTTAATGCAAGCTAATGCTGGTTAAGAGTAGTTTATGATGTTTAGGAATGGTGAACAATGAGCTGTTGTGGACAACAGTCCTTCATCTTGATAATAGTGGTCAAGAATGGAGACTACTATTGAATGATAATGATCCCGGTAGCAAAACAGGATGACAAATTCAGGTTTCTGGGAAATATCCTCGGCCAAATGTCAGCACATGTCAATGGTTCGTAACTTCAGGTGATCATTGTTTAAGTTAAACTGCAGCCGCAGCCAGCTTGAGATCCCAGATGATCTGGGAAATGCAGCCAAATTAAACTAGGTCTGTATACAAGATACAGTGAGCAACCCTTCTTGCCAGCATTGCACAGATAGATGAAAGGAGATTTGCTCAATCTGAGGGTTCTTTGAGTTCAGCAACATGAGTAAATCATGTCCGGCGTGTCAACCAGAGGGCGACCGTCCGCCTCAATTTCCCAGCTTTTCGTTCTATACAATCCTGAAGGATATACAAAAAACAAGTAAGTGCAGGTATTGAAATTTGGAAATCTGGATCACAACTAATCAACTTGAATGGCTACATGAACATTCCAACAGCTCCACAAGTCGCCAGGGACACCTGGCAGTGGGTCAGTTCACCCCTAGTCCCCCTGGTTCCCCATCAGTAACCAGCTCGTTTTCCCTACGAAACTGTTGGTGATCATCTCCCATGATTTGGTTGATTGATTTTGACCCAGTTCGCCATGTAGTAGGTATATATATCCCCTATCATTGTTGCTTATTATCCCCTATTGTTAACCATTCACCAGCTATAAGTCACCATTGTTGGTTAACTGCTTGACCCATAGCCACCTCAAAAAGGCATCAACCCAGTGGAGCGATCTTGGGATCTGACCACCTTCACCTTGCTGAGAGCGAAGGTGCTTGCGCGCGTCAGGAAGGACCTGAGCCGCGGCGCAAGCTGCTGGCCGCATGTTGCATACATGGAAGCCCAAAAAAATGGTTGGTTGACTACTATAAATGGTGAATATTGGATGATTTGGGGGGACCCCTATTTTGAGAAACAGCTACATGTATGATCTTGTGGTTCATTCACAAGAGGGAATCCCCAAATCATCCAGGAGTTTAACCGGCTACAGTCATAAACCGTGCAATTTTGGGGTACCACTATTTTAAAAACACCCATGCAGTTAA
Source organism: Symbiodinium kawagutii (assembly GCA_009767595.1). Taxonomy (NCBI): domain Eukaryota; class Dinophyceae; order Suessiales; family Symbiodiniaceae; genus Symbiodinium; species Symbiodinium kawagutii. The sequence continues at coordinate 555,877 of VSDK01025670.1, read as the reverse complement.
TTTATCAACCACTATTGATCATTCTCAACCATTGTCAACTATTGTTAACAGTGATCTTCACAACTTTTGTTAACAGTTCTAATAGCTGGTAATGACTATAAGTTCTATTAAGATTAGCCCGTATATAATTAGCAATCATCATTGTATCATCAACTACAGGATTGTTACAGGAATTGTTCTATCAAGTATTCTTAACAGTTCTATTAGCCAGTACTTATTAATCATTAACAGTTATATTACTGATTAGTAATAACAGTTACAGTAATATAATCAATAATTGTTACAGTATTCTTAACAGTTCTATTAGCCAGTACTTTCTAATCATTAACCTTGCTCATCGGCCGCAAAGATCGGCTTCCGCTGAATGGAACAGCCCAGCGGCGAAGCTCCCTCTGGCGAGCGGAGACTTTCGGGTAACATGGGCTGGCCGGAAAATCCACCGTTTCTGGCTGGATCATTTCCCAGGGGTTCTCTACATCAGGGTTTCTCAAGCCATAGGGGACCCCAAAGTTATGGTAGGTCTATTATTAAAAAGGATTGAGTCATTGGATGATTGAAGGGGGGTCCCCTATGACTTGAGAAACACCCTAATATGGTGATTTTTCCGCCAGCCATGTTTACCGGAGTGTAGACAGTTGGTACAGCTCCCTCACCTGAATTACACAGACATCATGCTACTTTGCGTTGTGTTGGATTACATCACATGCATGCAGAACATACATTTGTTCATGTCCATGGTTCTCGAGTGCATATTTACACGATATCTTCATTCGGTCAAAACGCAGTTCTCCCATTTCGGCCCATTTGGCAGTGGGTCAAAATTCCGTGCCCCTGGTTCCCCATCACCCCTTGTTTTCCTGATATATAATTGGTTGGTTATTATCCCCCAGTATTGTTGGTTAATCTTGACCCAGTTCGCCATACAGTAGCTATATATCCCCTATCATTGTTGCTTATGATCCCCTATTATCAACCATTAACCAGCTATAAGTCACTCCATTGGTTGGTGAACTGCGGCTGACCCGGTCGCTGGCCGGCACGGCGCCGGCCACGGAGGCCGGGGAAAGCTGTCGCCGAGGCACGGCTTGGTCGTTGCTTCGATCTGCTCTGCCATGGCCGGATCTCCTCACGCGGTGCGGATCGGTGCGGCGTGCGATGGTGGGATCAAGCGCAATGGGTGGTGAAGCAATGGTGAAGCAACGTATGAACCAATGGTGAACCAATGGTTGGCCAATTCTTGGTTGGTGAATTCTAATGGTGAACCAATGGTTGGTGCATTCACCGCACGATGAGTCACTGATACAAGCCTGCTGGGGTGTTTTCTGGTGATACAACCCTAATGGTGAACCAATGGTTGGTGAACCAATGGTTGGTGAACCAATGGTGTGACTTAGAGTTGTATCACCAGAAATCAACCAAATTGTATGAGAAACTCTCATGATCAACCAATCTATGAGAATTCCTATGACAAAACGAAGAATCTGAGTATGACCAACAATCATGCTAGCCCACCAGAATATCACATCATAACAAATCATAATCAATGGATTGTTACCAAGCCCGATTCGTTGGTGGTTTTCCCACGAAACATCCTGATGTGTGAATGTGGTGGTCGGGGTGGCTGGAACTAGTCATGTTTGACCTTAGATCGAGACAGACGACGGAGGCACCAGATGTCAAATATTGAAGGTCTAAGCAAACATTGTCCAGTTTTTGCAACGTAATTGACGGGGATGAGCTGCAAGCAGAGAGATGGAACAACTTCAACACATGTGCGGGAAGCATTCGGCACTTCAGAGTCACATGGCGAGCTGGGTAACTATCAATGACCCAACCAATGGGTAGGTGAACATCCCAACAAAAACGAGTTTGGTCATTTCTGGGCTACCCATAGCTATGTTTTTGAGAGTTGGGTGATTTATCCCAACCAAGTGTTGTGCAAAACACTTTGGTCTTGAGAAGCCACACTGTATCTCCCGTCGTGCGTCCGCAGCCAAAAGGTTCCTGGCTGGTCCTGAGTCTTCGTATATGGCGGTTTCTCAAAATAGAGCTACCCCTAAATCATCCTGTATCAACCATCTAAGGGAATCAACTATCCATTTCTTGTGAAAGAATTTGCACCGATCACCCGACGATTCCTTGATTCACCGCCACTGACCGCTGATCGAGACCAAACCGCCAGGTTGAAGTTCCCCAGAGATCGAGGAAACCTTCGGGGTTCAAGCTCCAAGTTGCGGAGCGGACCTTACCATAGCAAGCTTCAATTTTCCGGACTAACAACTGAATCAGTTCTTGGTGGCTTATAGATCCCTTGCTAAAAAATTATTTTTAGTGGTTCTATGGTAAGTCAATCATATCCCATCCAGAGTTGAACAACTTCATGGATCAAAAACTCTGCGTTAAATCTGCGAGGCCGACCGGTCAACTTCTCCCAGCTCCATCATGGAGATCGAAATCGTGGCGCAGATCCATCCATTGGTGGTTTCGCCGGTGAATCTCTCACCACTATCATCAACCATTCCCAACGAGTCTTGACTTGTCATGATTAGTAATGGGTGACGATTAATGGTAATGATTCCTAGTGGCCAGAAATGGTTTTATCAACAAATATCAAACGATATCAAAAGGTATAGGGTAACTAAAATGAATCAAGTAAGTAACCTTTATGACCTAACCATTCTCAAGTAACCACCCGTAGCCAACAGCCGGCGGCTAAAATGTTTCTCAACATACCAACCATTACTGTTGTCATCGGAAACGCTTTATCAACCGTTCATGTCTGTTGTTTTTGGTGACTTCCATTAACCAGTCTCAATTGGGTTTGTGCCGAAAGAGTGGTACCCAGAAAACCAATGGTTTCCATTCGTAAACTGATCATTTTGGGGTGAGGACCACTGGTTACCCTATGGCTTGGCATATACCCAACTATCAACCAAAAATATGACATGTTCCACAGTAATTAACATCCATTGACTCTTCTAAATTATTAACATGTCTGTATGTTTTGGTGGCTATCCTCTAGGATTCAAGAACATCAACCACAGCAATGAACTTCCATTAACACCTCTCAAGTATCAACCAGAAATATGATCATCAACTCACCATCAATGCATCCCTTCGCCATCCCAAACGCTCCTTGTCACCGCTGGTCACCGCTGTCGTTTTGCGCCCGTGCTTGGAACGCTTGCCCCACGCTGAACCAAGCAGCAGCAAGTGGTGGTCCGTTGATGGAATTAGGGAAACCAAGCTGACTGGTTTATGCTTAACGATGATGAATAATGGTCTTGAATGGTTGATGATGGTTAATAGTGGTTGATCCTAAGTATGGTTGATAATGATGCTTGATAGGACTTGATAGTAGCTAATTGAAAGTGACTCTTAATGGATATTGATGATCAATTGCCGTCAAGGTAGTGACTGACAATGCTTGATAATGGGTAGTAGCGGATAACTACAAATGGCTAATGAACGGCTGGCCATGGTAAATGTAATGGTTTGTACCGGTCACTGCAATGGTTACTAATCAATGGTTAATAATGGATAAGATTGAAAGGCTACTTGTTGTTGATAGCGGTTTGTAATCATTGATGGTTCACAATGCTGATCCATGTTTAATGGTTGGTGAAGCTAACTGTGAAAAAAACACCAGTGAATAAGCCCGTTGAGAGTTGTTGTTGGCTCATGATGTTTCAAAATGCTTGGTTGACTAAACTTAATCATGGTGAATTATTCCTTGCTACATGGTAGCTTCTCAAAATTGGGGTACCCCCCAGTCATCCCTCTTGACCATTTTTACATAGTAGTAAACCAACCATTTTGCATCATTTTGCAGTTCCTTATTTTGAGAAACACCCATATGGTCGGCTATGATTTAATGAGCAAGAACAGGCTCTTGATCAGTTCTATGCAGGTGGCTTTGCCAATTTATCAAATGCCGCTGCTGATTTTTTGGGGCAGTTTGGTGTCAACCACAATGACCTTTGTCAATCAACAGCTATGCGAGGCCACGGGTATTCATAACCCCTGGCTTCAGATTCAGAAGCTGATCACCAGTGGCTTCACCAACCAGAAGAATCAGTCACCCCTTATACACATACATATATATATATATCACTATATACATACATTGATTTACACATGTAATCACACATACATGCTAGATATAGAAAATGGTACATATTTTGTTTGTGTGAACACATCTGTATTCATCGCGTCTCTCCTGACATGGCTGGGTCGTCTCGCATCAGCAATAACGTTTCTATCTGAGCCGTGGTGTTTTTACCTCCATGGATGGATACACTCCTGTAAGCCAACACAGGCTCTACCAGAAGGCTATCCCTTCTGTACGGAAACTGGTCATCCAACCCCTGATGCTGACTGATGCCTGTCGGTTGATGATCAACGTCACAAGTCGGTTGAGAGTGGCCAAGCCTCCATGATTGTGTCTCTGTTGGATTTGTCCCGTGTGGCCATTGACCGTATACAGAATGATTAATGAAGGTGGCTGGGGGGTGTAATCAACAATAATACTAAAGATATAACCACCAAAAACAGAGGTATAACATGGTATAACCAACACTATCACCACCATGGACCATCCTTCACAACCCGTACATCTTCTACAAGTTGTGGAAAGTACCGTCTTTGTCTTTGACATTCGCAGTTTCGAGTTATGAAATGTGTACTGGTGATAAGCTCTTCACATACTAGTTCATAGCTCACATCTGCCATGGTCGAAACTCCTACCGGACATGGTCATTGGACACTGGGCAAGTATTGGCTGCTTGGCGTCCCAAAAATAGCCAACTGGATAATCCTCTCCAGGTATGGTTGAAAATATGCTGGAAACCACCAACCAGTTGTAGTTTGCGCGTCATGACACATGTCGCAGAAACTCTTCCATTTGGGCATGCCCTTTTGCAGCACAAAAGGCCGCTGCGGTGTCCTTTTCCACTGCTTTTTGGCGCCGGGACGAAACAAATCCCCCCCGGCAACCCATCGTGGTTTTAGGCAAGCTGCGATATGGTGGGCAGAAACGAGAGAAACGAATGAATTTCGGATACATTCATTGGGGTTTCTCAAACTAGGGAACCCCGAAAAAGAATGGTTTAGTTTGTTACTATAAGTTGTTCAGTGAATGATTAAGGGATCCCCTAGTTTGAGAAACCAACAATTGTTCTTTGCCAAGAAAGGGGCCGTTGCTTCCCACAGAATTGGCTCCCGAAGCAGTTGGTTTCCTAAAGTTACCAGTGACAACTGTCAGCGGGTGTCTGCCCATCTCGAAAGTATGCAGGTCAACTCCGATACTCTTTCCAGGTAAGACGGAAAAGAACAAAAAGTAAGACCAACAATCAGCGATTTTGTGATCACTTGGACTGGGGCCAGTCATTCACTGTTTCTGTCATACTAGTAGCTACTTGCCTGGCTAAAATATGCTACACTCCCCTTCGCATCAAACTGACAGAATCCTTGCCAGCCTTGCCAGCTATAAGTTATAAGCCATTATATAACAACGAATACCTCACAATGGATGATCAGGGTTAATCAGGAACACTTAGTAATATGAAGTAGTCACAAATGTTGGGAAGAGGAAATCGAACTTGGAGCACGGGAGGTTCCAGTAACGGCGCACTCAAGTTCCGGATAGCTTGTGGTGACGGGTGGACTGCGGGAAGGCGGGAAGTGTTGATTCCGGCGGTTGAGTCAGTCGATACCTTCATTGCTGAAGCTGTGTATCCTCTGGTAAACCAATATAGCAATGAAAAATCCATAAATGATCAATGGTTTCCCAGAATTTCTCTACAAAACATGGTGATTTTCCATTGCTAGTCTATCAGAGTGTAACGGATTCGGGGTTTCTTAATCCCTGGTTACCAATGGTAACTTACCATTAACGGATTCTGAAGCAGAAGGAGTGACCCAAATCCGTCGCAGAATCCTTCATCGCATCTCACTCGACAGGACGCTGTTGAGAGCTACTGGCCCAGCAACCACGACAGGCGCCACCTTTGTTGGCAGCCGCAACCATTTTCATTGCAGCCGGCCTGGTGAAACGTTGCCCCCACTCACTCGGTCCTGCTACCCATGGACTCGGACGGACCCAAACTGGGTGCCACACCACAAGCAGCGGTTCCCACTGCTTGGGTTCAGTCCTGCTACTGCTTGTGGCTATATCACGTTCCCAAAGGTCATCACATATGTTTCCAAGTTTGATACCAAATCTTATCCGATTCTAGTGGGCGGTTAGTCTCTTATGTTTACTGCTGGATCTTACAGTCTTCTTGGGTATTAGGTATGGATCCCCATTCTGAACTTATGCATGGTCAACTATTATGTTTGATCTACAGTGTATGGATCCACCATCTATCGACCATTTGTCTATATCTAAATCCATCTAAATATTGGTCATTGATTCCCACATTGGGAACCATTGATGGATCGCTCTAATAACTATCATGTGGGTTGCATATTGGATAATCATATTAGTATGAACATGTATCAACCATTCGTCATGTCATGTATCATTCGTTCATTCGTCTGTCATGCTGACGTCTTGTGGGTTGCATGTTTAGCGTTCCCAGCAGATCCATCCCAGTGAGCTGCCTCTCGAGGCTTTCGGTGAGGGGATGAACGACCAAGGGCCTGGATGAAGCTGGGTTTGTAACCGGTGCGAAACACCAAAATGCAGGGTTTGATGAGATTTGATGTTGGTTTTTGATGAGATTTAGTAATTGATTTATAATGAGATTTCCTGGTTTTTGATGAGATTTGATGTTCGTTTTTGTGATGAGATTTGATAGATGCTAGGCCGACGGCGCCCAGAACGACCCGGGGAAACGTTTTTTTTTACATCCGTTCATGATGACATCGAAGCTTGTACGCTCCAGCTGGGTGGGATGGGGCAACGTTGGAAACATCGTCAGGAGTTTCATGTTTTGGCCCCGAATGCCAGTTGTGGAGCGTTTTGGGTGCCATTTGAACAAACCTTCCCAAAAAACTCGTTTCACAGTACCTGCTAAAACACAGTACAAAGTGCATGCTTCTGGATTTGGCTGGGCCACACAAATGGCAAGGGTCAAATTTTGAACAAGACATGGCAAGTACCATGACCAAACCTGGCAAGCAAAATAATTAGCTGTTTCGGCAGGGGTGGCTGCCAGCGCCGTAGCCTTTATAGTTCTACTACCGCAACCAACAAATGACAATCCTGGAGGTAGGCAAGCGAATCATGTCTCTGAACTATTGGCTGCTGTGGGGAATGGATATCCAGCCTTCTTGACATGCCAGGAATAAACTTGATGAACGACCACGGTTGGCATGCGCACTCTGTAACTTTTGTTTTAGGAGTGCCTCTGAGATGTAGGCATGCCCAAACTGAAGCAGTGAGAAAAAGTTGTACGAGCTAGGGACTAATCAGAGACGTTCAAATTGCCATCGAACTGCAATGATTGTTCCGTAGATGTTTACATATGATGGGTTTTGATTGGAATTCGTAGTTTTCAAGACTGTGCAGCTGCTATTAGCAACTACGATCCCAACAAAGAACCAAATCACTGATTTCAATAAGCACATCATGCCTACAATGGTTCATCTCGGGCAACCTATCAAAAAGGATAAGACCTTCAAGTCAAGTGTGGGTTACGAGAAAATGTCTAAAAAGATCATGAACTGCAGGTGTCACATCCACAAATCCTAAATGGACCGTACCCTCGAACTGCCTCAGAATGATGATCGCAGTGGGGAAATCACAAAGCTTGGAGGTACTACCACGCGATGACAAACTCATAACTCATATTAGCCATGGGCTTATACAGGTTCATATCAACCTAAATTGTTAATCAACAACAACATTGATGACAACAGCAACATTGATGGCCATACGAAAAACAACAACACCAGCAACACAGTCACCACCAGCACTAGCACGACCAACAATATGGACAAGGACAGCAACTTCAGTAATATCAGCAGCAGCAACGGCAGCAGTTTTCAAAAACTATCCACTAAGGATGTGTTCTACCTTGGATTCAAAGGAAATGCCATTTCATTGAAGAGAGGAGCTTGTCACAAACAAACATAGCAATAATGGTCATTCACAATAGGTAAACTTGTAAGCCATCTGGACCTGGTGGATTATCCATTGCGATGTCAGACAACCGGAGGGTACCATACACGAGTTACACCCCAAGACCAGCAACCAAATCCAAGCAGGGACAGAACATACAAACACCAATGACCAACCGCTAAGAATCATTGTCATTGCACTCCCAAAATCGATCACTGCATACTGCATACTGATTATCACCCACAGAAGGCAGAATCCCCTTCATGCTCCGAACATTTGTTCCAAAATTGCGCAAATGGCGTGAACAGTCGTGTGGCAAGCCAGTGGGTGGCAACTTTGCTACAAATCCGCAAGCTGATCTTGGACTCGGGAGCTGTCACCACCAGATTCTGGGGCGCCCCAAGTAACAACCGACCCATCTTCCAGAAGAGCAGCAAATGCAAGGTCATTGGCCTGAATCTGCCGCACATGCCTAAGCCGATCTTGGACTGCGGAGCTGTCACCACCGTGTTCTTGGTCGCCCCAAGTAACAACAGACCCATCTTCCAGGATCGCCGCAAATGCATCAATTGTGGACTGAAGCTGCTTGACGGGCCTCAGCCGATCCTGGACTGCAGAGCTGTCACCACCGAGTTCTCGGTAGCCCCAAGTAACAACTGACCCATCTTCAAGGACCGCAGCAAAAGCGCCGTCTGTGGCTTGAAGCTGCTGAACTGCCTTGAGCTGTTCTTGGGCTGCGGAGCTGTCACCACCGAGTTCTCGGTCGCCCCAAGTAACAACTGACCCATCTTCCAGGATCGCAGCAAATGCATAAGCTGCGGACTGAAGCTGCTTCACGGGCCTAAGGTGATCTTGAACAGCAGAGCTGTCACCACCAGATTCTGGGTCGCCCCAAGTAACAACTGACCCATCTTCTAGGATGGCAGCAAATGCATCAGCTGTGGCCTGAAGCTGCTTTACGCACCTGAGCCGATATTGCACTGCAGAGCTGTCACCACCACTGTATGGGCTGCCCCAGGTCACAACCGACCCATCTTCCAGAATCGCAGCAAATGCATTCAGTGTGCTATAAATCTGCTGTACAAACAGAAGCTGCTCCTGGACTGCAGAGCTGTCACCACCACCGAATTGGTCGCCCCAAGTGACAACCGACCCATCTCCAAGGACCGCAGCAAAAGCGCTGTCTGTGGCTTCAAGCTGCTGAACTGCCTTGAGCTGTTCTTGGACTCCAGAGCTGTCACCACCAGATTCTGGGTTGCCCCAAGCAACCACTGACCCATCTTCCAGGATCGCAGCAAATGCTCGTGCTGTGCCCTGAATGTGCTGGACAGCCTTCAGCTGCTCTTGGACTGCAGAGCTGTCACCACCGTTGCCTTCATCGCCCCATGTGATGACTTCGTTGCCGCCAATGCACCATAGGGCGAAGGCTCCCCCCTCACGAGGGTAGTTGGTGTTTCTTGTTGCTGCAATATGTTTTTGTTTCTGTGGAATAGCAGTCAGGTGGTCTCCACTCTGAACCCCTGCAGCCTCCAAAGATTGCTCAGAGTCAAACAGAACATGTGCATCTGCAGTGACTAGCCTGAGCCAGTCTTGATTGAATGTCTGCTGGGCCAAGAGCTTCAAGTCTCTAACCTTGGCAGACTGCCCAATAGAAAAGCTCTCACTTCTTCCACTCGCCAAACCTACAGTTAGATGAAACATGTTCAGCTCATTTTCGTCCAGGTCCACCCCTTCAATGGCATGTTCCGTCTTTCTTCGCTTGGCAAGTGACATTGCAGCGGATGACCACGGTGAAGCTGATGTCTTGAGCAGTAAATTCTTCAAGACAGAACTCCGAACATGACAGCCACTAACAAAATGCAAATCAGCATGAGCAACAGCAACAACAGCAACAACAGCAACAGCAGCAAAAGCAGCAACTGCAACAACAGCAACAGCAGCAACAACAGCGACGTCGAACAGCGACAACGTCGACAACGACGACGACAACCACAACAACAACCACAATCACAACCACAACCACAACAACAACAACAACAACAACAACCACAACCACAACCACAACCACAACCACAACCACAACCACAACCACAACCACAACCACAGGAACAGGAACAGCGACAACAACAACAACAACAACAACAACAACAACAACAACAACAACAACAACAACCGCGACAGAAACAACCTAGGAAGATCATATGCAGACCATTACCCAGACCACCCTTGTTTTGCGCCACCAACAGCAACACTTTAAGACTGACAACGCCGCAAAAATAATGGCTACATAGTACAAGCATAGGCTTTTGGTTCGGGATTGGTTTCTATGCAGTGAACTAAGTCTATGAACAATGAATCGTAGGCGACGCACTCTGCCAAAGGAATGTGGTTGGGATGACGAGAATCCTCTGCACAACAAATCTATCGTTCTGTTTTTCGAGTTAAGGTCATTTCACCAGATAGGCATGGAATTTCAGCATCCAAAACGCACACCCTGCTTCGGAAGGATACCTTGACATACCTTCCATGTTGTCCACGTCTCATCTCTCAGGCTGGTGTTGTCTCTGGGCAGGCTGCTTGTTCTTTATCATTGTTGCTTGTTATTGTTGCTTATCAACCACCATACACCATGCTTAACCCTTGACCCAGCTTTGCCATCATCGGATTCGCGCGCCTTTTGCATGCATCCGAGAACTCCCCGTTGTCGTCTCGTGCAGCGAATCGCTCGTAGTCCTGGACCCGCTGTGCCGCTGAACCCTTCACCGCCGCAGCCATGTGCTGGCGCCCAGAAGGAAACGCTGGGTGCTTGACGTTGGAAGGGCTGCTGCCAGGAAATGACCTGCTACATCCTGTTACTGTTTATATCTGTTGATCAAATGCCAATCACTTGCTGTATGAAAGCTTCCGATGTTGACGGAGCCACGCTAACAGGTGCAGGATATCAACATATATCAACCATCTACATCCTCGTACTTCTTGGTCAGCTCTACATTCTTCAAATCATGACTCCGTGAACATCAAAATCGGAAATAGTGACGTGGAGATCATCACACTGATCACGGTCAACAGATTCAAATCGGAGATATCAACCCACATCACCGTGCCATATTTCAGATGTCCACAGGTACCCTGCCGGTCCCGTCCGGTCCTCCACAGTCCGGGGAAGGTCCAAAGTCCGGTAAGGCACCTGACAGGGCAAAACACCGAGGCAGCTAAACATCAACCATGGTGAGCCGCAGCACTCACGGAGATGAACCTTTCGGTGGGTCAGCTACAAGCCGGTTATGATCATGAGTAGCCATCTTTATTGGATCAAGTAGCTACTATTATATCAGCTTCAAGCCAGATCTAGTAGCCATCTTTATTAGGTCAAGTAGCTATGACAACACTTGATCATTGCTCATTGAGTAGCCATCCGTCTCATGGCTTCCGGTAGGAAGCTAACGGAGAGAGCTCCCCAAAAAGGCAAGTGCTGGCGAGCCAAAGAATCTGTCACCAGCCTGGCTTCCGTAGCAATTCTCCAGGTGAACTCTTACAATCCAACGAAGTGATGCCCCCAGATGTTGGTTTGGGCCAGATGCCCCCAAGCGTGTAAGCACACGTGGCTGGTTGGCGTATTAGCAGGGGGGCATCACGGCATGAAGATGATGGTCTACAAGCAACTTGGGGATCTGAATCTGTCAGTTGTAGATCCATAGGCCGCGGTAGATCCGTAGAATTTTTGGATTCTCGGAACCCCGAACCACAGAAATCCTGTGGGGCCCCATGTGAGATCAGGGAGATCCATTGCAAAGTTACCCGCGGATGTTTCATGGTGAATCACTACCGATTGAGCTGGTCGATTGTGAACAGAGATCTACCACTCCCAATCCTTGACCTCTAGGTAAGCGGGGAATGGTCACGCTTACCTATTGCATAGCTAACTGGAAGGGTAGAGACGAGAACCATAGTTGCTACTGTAATAACTACACCATTTCTTATGGTTCCATCATGTATTGAAAACTATTCATCACCATTGCCATCATGTATTGAAAACTATTCATCACCATTGATTAATGACCAGTAATGTTGGTTTCTGATTAGTGTAACCCCCCTAAAGTAATGAAAATAGATGAAACCAACAGGTAGATACTAATCAGAAACCAACATTAATGACCAGTACAACTCATTTTTCATCGGGAGATCCACCCATTTCAAGGGCATCACAACGCTGCGGCAGTCCTCCGGAACGGCTGGTGGCTCGTAGCCCATCCTGGCCGGTGATACCGACATGATCTGTATGAGTGCATACACATTTGCCTGTTTATCCATGTGAACATACAATGACTGTTTGCGTATATATATATATATATGTATATATGTATGTATATATATATATATGCATGTGTATGTATATAAATATATATATATATATATACAATCATGTGATATGATTGCACATATAAACATTTATCCACGCAATTGTCCATATGCATCCAGACAAAGAGACAAAGACTGGATTTGCATACATGGATGTTTACATGAATATGAACATATATCTAAATAATGTGCGTGTGTGCACAAACATGCATCAAGCTTCTAGCTGTCCAGCTATGCAACCGGTCAATCAAGCAACCAATCAACCAATCAACCGGTCAAACAATCAACCAATCAACCACGCAACCAATCAACCAATCAACCAATCAACCAATCAACCAATCAACCAACCAACCACTCAACGAATTAACCAATCAACCAATCAACCACTCAACGAATCAACCAATCAACCCGTCAACCAATCAACCATTCAACCAATCAACCAACCGATCGCCTAAGATAGCTCGCTGGGTATATATAATCCACCATTTCTAGATTGCGAAGCTATTGGGAACGGCGACCGTAATTGACCACCATGATTGCGCGGGAGTTCTTACATTCTCACCACGCAGTGCTCTGGAAATCTAACTTTGCTATCTTAGATCATTAGATCCGACTGGACCGTTGATCCATCTGTGATCTAAGTTCCCGGTTGCCTATCTGCAAAGGCAGTTACAAAAGCCGTGCAAGTATAACCATCCTGTAGTTGATGGACTATCGCCCATATTCATTCTTTAACCATTTACCTGTTGGGGATGTTCCAATTTGATAATCATTCTACTATCTCTTTCAGGATTCACTCGAAAGTTCCGAGACCAATTGAATTCCTCGTGCCGTTGTTGGCTTTCCCGATTTGCCAAGTACAAGACTTGCAGTTGATCCTTCACTGTTCAACCCTCCCACAAATGGTCAACATGTTCGCTAGGGCACCCCAAGTGGATAGCTTATGAAGCCAAGGCCTCTGGAAACGCATTGAAGTGTCTTTTGTTGCCAGTACTGCTACTCATCATTACTATCCGGGCATCCAGTAGTGAAAGATTTTGAGATCAACTAATGAGAATCACAATCATGCTAAGAATCACTACGAATCAACACTAACCACTGCTGATCATCACTAATTCGGAGGGAAATTGTGGAGATCGTACACCATAAGCCGGTCGAGTTTCGGGCCTAGGCAGCAATCCATGCTGAGAACCTTTCGCAGCTGGAGACAGGTTGGTTACTGATGCTGTCCAACCTGGTGAACCAATGGTGGTTGTATGGTTCGTGATGGTCCATGTTGGCGAATCATGACGCTTAAGAATGGAGTGAACTCTATGGCTGCTTTACGTTGGTGAATAGTGGGTGAATCATGGGGTCATCACGAGTGAATCATTGCTGAATCGAGAAAGGGTTATCGCTGGTGAATCCCCTTCCAGGAAAGACCCTCTATCCCTGTCCAGAAACTCTGGTTGAGAACTGGCAGTCGTCATGCATAGCAACTAGGGGTGACCCCTCAGGGTATTCCGACTAAGGCATGGTCGACAACGATCCCACCAAGGAAGAAATTCAGTTGGCCACAGTGGCTGAGCATTCAGGACAGAGGGCTAGTAAACACAGGATGATAATAGGGCACTTATATGCGTTTAGCTCATTCAATGATTTACAAATTATTTGTGCTGGCTAAGTTTGATATATACACACAAGATGAAAATCAACACTGCATGATCATTGCAGCGGAATACCTAAGAGCAGTCACAAGTCCCACCAAAAACAGTGGGGCCCTGATACAAACACACTGGGTTAAAAAAAGCAATCATCTTATAGTGGTTAAGGAGTACTCTGGATGTTGGAGATACCGATTTGCATCAGTAAGCAACACAGCCGCCAATGATCCCCTGACCAAGGACACTGTCCTGCAGTCGGATCATAAGAATGAATCTAAATGTGACAGAAAAGAGACAAGGGCACCACAACCTTTTGGCTGTGTTGATCAATGCCCAATTTGGGTGTGAAACCACGTAACCATCCTCAAAGTGGGAGACTGCAGCATACGTTGTGATACGATACTTGATGAGATATCCGGATTGATACACTACACCTCCTGCTTAAAGCTTGAGTTGGTATATTATTTCGCAAACCGGAGTGTTACCCCTTTCTTCAATAAAGAGGAGGGTTTAGGTCAGGAAAAGTGATGATGCTTTTGTTCGCCAACCATAATCACTACTGACCATCATAAACGACTGTCAACCATTGTGCAGGTTTCACACTACAGAGTGTTAGCCCCCAGTTGTAAGGTGGTTCATAAACTGTTTAAGCATCACTCAGCTGGTTATAGTATATGTACCATAACCTTGTATAATTAATGAATCCCAGATATATACCGTAATCTGACATATCATTGGCACCTCCACCCATTCTTGATGGTTTCTTGCAAATTTTGGTGATTGAAGTCTAGCTATATACACAAAAAGGTTTGTACCAGTTTTATCACATGTATACCATAGACCACAATCTAAACCTTGCATCACTGCTATACATTACTATACTACGCCATTCTATACATAAAACCACAACCATAGTAGTTGTACACTGCTATAGTAGGTTTGCCATGCTATACTATGACTAACTCTATATCACTATACTACATGCACTATAGCAGCTATAGTATATCACTGTACTACCATACTATACATCATTGATTGTGGTATATCACCATGCTACATATACCCCACAACCAGCTGCAGCTATCAATGCCACCAGCGCTGCGGTGGCCTTCGCCGTCGCTGGCGCTGCGGCCGGGGCGGGGGGGGGGCGTCGCGTTTCATGCCACCAGCGCTGCGGTGGCCTTCGCCGTCGCTGGCGCTGCGGCTGGGTCGGGCGCTGCCGTCGCTTCTCCGCCGGCTGCTGTCGATGGGCGGAAGGCTGTCCGGCCGCGCCTGGTCACAGGGGAGGACGTGGTGGATGAGTTGGATTGAAGGTGGTGCTTCATTGTCATTAATTGGTTTAGATTCATAGGATTACCACTTATAGGTGGCTTATTCATGCTTGTCCATGGTTGTCCATGGTTGTCCATGGTTGTCCATGGTTCTCCATGGTTGTCCCATCAACCTCACGCCATCTCTACTGATTGTTGGACGTTGCTGGCCAATAGGTTTATGAGGAGAACAGGGTGGTGAGTGAGGCCTCATGTCGTTTTCAAGATGGTTTACATCATTAATAATCATGGTTGCATAATCTTGGTTGAGACATTGTCAATCATGATGGTCAATTAAGGCTATGAAGTATGGTTCATGATGGTCCAGTATGATGGTGAATCATGAATGATGATAGCTACTGGTAGGTGAAAAAACAACCCGATTAACTAGTGGCTAAACTACGTGGTTAAACTACCAGTTGTTAATTATGGCGACGAATCATGTTTATTGACTAGTGAATCAAAATACTGAGCAAAGTGATAAGAGCTGACTAGAAGGTCCATAGGGATTTACGATGAGAAGAATAGTGGGGAATGACTACCAATGGTGATGGGAGTGTGGTTAACACATGACTTTTGTGTGGTTTCCAATTGTGCCCAGTAACAGTACAACAAGTCTGCTCCTAATCATCATAATCAGATTGTGATCATCCATTCTAAAGCATCATCAAGAGTCACTATAGTCATCTTTGACTTTGACCAGCATAAATGGTCTATATTCACCAGTAGTACGCACCTGAACAGCTTATCGGTGTTTAGTGTTGGTGGCCAACCGTTGAACAATGCTGAAGTGCTGATAAACCTAGATCAAGCATGTATTGATCATCACGAACCAAGCGCATCCTGGCTGTACGACTATCCAACAAGGTCACAGTACATGAGACGTAGTGGAGCCCTCCGCTTAGGGAACTTCCGTTAGTTCACCGGGGTAAGTATCAGTTTTGGCACGTATATAAAGACATGGCTTGCTGTGGGACATCATTGGCAGTTGTATAAATCGCCATAGTGGTATTACCAACCGGTAGTTGTATCACCAACCGGTAGTAAGATGTGTCAATAACTATAGCTGGGAACTGTATCATCACCGGTAGCAATTTACTTAAATCACTAACATATCACTAACGTATATTACCATATTGTTCTTAACCATATCAAGTACATGAACTATGGATGAACCAGCTATGGCACCACCAAGTAGTTGTACCACCAACTGGTCGCCGTAGCTGGCAGTGTTATCATCATACATTCAACAGTTAATACAACTAATTACTAGGCACCTATGCCTAATTTTCACTGATAAGTTATGCTACTTGGTTGTATGGTGATACATATTACCAACTAAGGGGCTCACGGCTGTGGGTCAGTTCACCCTGTAGTCCTGGTTCCTCCATCATCAACCATTGCTTTCCCACTATCATTGTTGGCTATTATCCTCGGTGTTGGTTTCTATTGACCCATACCCATATCAACCATATCAACCAGCAACCCTTAGTATCAACCACAACATTACCCTATCAACCTAGTTGACCCATCCCCCATCTTACCCATCCTCGATCATCCCCTAGTATCCACCATTAACCACCTCAGATCTTGGTTCTTATCCCCGAGTATCAACCATTGATCATTAACCATTAACCATTAACCATTAATATCCCCTAGTCTTGTTGGATATTATCCTCTGGTATTAACCAACTCAGCCAACTCGAGCCAACTGCGGGGTCCACGATTCACCACCCATTGAAGACTCAACCAATGGTGGAACCGCGGCTTCGGCGGCTTCGCCTTTTTGGCGCATGGCGGCTCTTCCAAGTTCCCGGCAGCGGCGCCACCTGGGCAGAAACAAATTGGTTGCGGGCGCATGGCAAGTCAGCAGATTTCAACGTTGGGTAGAAGTGATATGTATTTGTCTATTCTTTATTTTTTATATGTATAAAAAGAATATATTTACATATGCATGGACAAGTGTATATGCAATATGATATGTATGTGTTTATATATTTATCTATTGTTCTGTATAGATATAAATATATATATATACAATGTTTCATTGATAAGATTATCATCATCGGCAATGGTTTAACAATAGTGACTACAGCCAGTGTTGATACACCGCTTCTGTTATAGCCGTCATTGTTATAACCATCATACTTGTTGATAGTCAGATTTGGTATAACCATTGTTGATTTCAACAGTGGCATGATCAATAACACTAATTTATCACCAGTGTTGACAATCATAACTATAGCCATTGCTGATAATAATGATTGAACTAAATAGTTAACTTATCTAGCAGCATAACCATGTAGAACCATGATCATTGTCATCAACAATCCAAAGCATTGAGCCAAATACTACCAAATACTTAATACCAAATACTTAATACCAAATACATGGCTCAATAATCATCAACATGGCTCAATACTTAATACTAATGGCTTTATTATCATCAACAATGGATAAGTTACTGCTTGAACCTTCCAAAGCATTGAGCGCCATCACAAGGGGCCATCACAACGGGCCATCCTTGCCTCGCACTCCACGAGCAGAGTAGCACGTGGGCGCCTCACCGGGCCGCGGTTGTTGTTGGGTCACCAGCGATTGATGGTGGTTGATGGTGGTCATGGCTAGTGTTGGTTAATGGTGGTTAATGGTCAGTTAGTGTTGGTTAATGGTGGTTAACATCAAAGGTCGTGTTGGTTACTGGTGGTCATGATTAGTGTTGGTTGGTGCTAATAGTTTGATAACCAGCCTTTGATGGTAGTCAGTTAGTGTTGGTGAATGGTGACACACGGTAGTTGAAGGTAGCAAATCGGAGTTGATGGTAATTAATGGTAGTTGATGATGATTATTGTAGGAACCATGGTTAGTCATGGGTGAATCATAAGGATAATAACCAACAATAGCAGCACTTAGTGGTTTGTAAGGATGGTTAGAAGTGGTAAATAGCGTTTCATGATGAGGATAATCAACAACAATAGTTGCTCATGATGGTTATCAATTGGAAGTTGTCACCCCCTATTCCTAAGCACTCTCGCACATTCGCGACTCGTCCTGGGGTAGCTGCTGGACAAGAAGCTTAGCTTGTGGGCTAGTAATGTACACTATGACACTAACCACTGAACGAATTCTTCAAAAAATATGATCCCCAAAAACTTGGCTTAGCCACTATCCCCCAAAATCCGTGAACTGAACACTTGACTGAACACTTGACTGAGCCCCCCTAGCAGTTGGTTCCTCCTGGTAGCTCCTTAGCATTCCCTGGGTACCCTGGCTGATACCCCTGGACTGCCTCTCCCTCGCTGCGCGGACCCGCCTCATGGGGCTGTGCCTTGCGACTGGTACCTGGCACGCACCCAAGGCTGGCGCGGCGCACCGGTGTCGGCCCATCAGAAACCAATGGCGAGATGGGTGAAATAGTGGTGAAGTAGTGGAAGATGGATTAAGTAGTGGTGAAGTAGTGCTTAAATTGTGGTGAATTTAGCACTAACACTTTGTGAGCTGGTCAGTGGTTGATGATGGTGAATGAAAGCCTTCATGGTGGTTAATGGTTGTCGATGATGGTTTTAGGCTAACGATGGTGATGGTGAATCCTACAGTAACCAACGATAGATGGTTGACACCAAAGATGATTCATGATGATCAATGTCTGGAAATGTAACAGTTTGCTGGCAGGAAAATAGGGCCCCATTCCCAAGAGGTAAAGCATCTGCTGGATTATCCAGCCAGCTGTGTTGGATGTGCAGAGGGTGACCATCTTAACCACTAAAGGTGCTTTTTAATGGTGAACCAACCATTCTACTAAGATGTTCTAAACATTGTACTAATCTTGATAACGATTTAAAGTTTAATGATGGTTAACATTGTTCACCAGTGGCCGTCATTAAGCACTCACAATCATAAATCAATGGTCCATAAGCATCTTGGAGACTCGCAAACCATACGTAGCATCTTGTCAAGGGGAAGCACGTTTCAAATTTTGTCAGCAGTTGCTGACTAAGTTTCGACGTAGTCGCGATAGCTAGTCATCTAGCTGGGTTTCCGATCAGATCTGGTTGATATCTTCAGGGTCAATGGCTGCATCCACTGAAGATTGCTATTTCAGCAGACATAGTCAATTTCATTGGACATTTCATGAATCCACTGATTCATGTCTAGTGGTTGCACGCTCATCAAGCACGCTTGATCTCCAAGTGCCCCTTGGTATTGGCTCATGGTCTCTCTGGTACTCTGCACTGCACTGCTTTGGAAGAAAAACCTTGGGGGTGGGTGGCTATCCAACTCAGAGATGGCCCCAGAGTGAGTCGCATGTGATAGCCTCTGAGTCTTCACCGCGATTCACTCGGAAGGAACCCACGTACGACTGGTATTACCCTCCCGAAGTTTAAGATGAAACTCAACAAAACTGGTCACATCTTGATCTTCCAATTTTTGTTCCCGGCTCGTCACATTTCGGGGATATGCTCTCTATGCAGCCGCATGCGCTCCATGACTTTCATCGCTGACCAGGAATCTATACAGAAGGTCATTGCAACAATTGATTCCTGTTTTTTTTTGTACATCTACAATCTATATATAAAAACATATAAAAACATCCCTAATAGCGAAACTTCCGGGCAAGGGTCAGCCCCCAAGCGAAAAACATATACAATCTAGCAAAGACTTGAATAATCTAGGAAACAAAACAACACTCAAGAGCACCAAAGAAAGTGTTTTGAACTGCCAGAACAAGAGGTGCCAATCCAAAACCATCCCAGCCATCACTGCAAAGGCCAGCAAATCGAAACCGTATGCCCTCGCTAACGGTAGGGATTGGATGACCAGTTTCCGCACAAAAGGATACAAATACCTTGGATCGGGCGAGGCTGTTAGCTTTCAGGATGGTGGTCATCAACTTCTAATCTGAAAAATCTCCGCCTTGCTGATCAGCTAAGCAAAAATCACTAGTAACTCTTATTGACTAGTATGACCATGCTAACTAATCTCCAAGAGTTTCAAGTATAACCAGTACTATCCTTATACTCTAATTATACTAGTATAACTAGAAACTTTTGGATAGTAATGGTTATACTGATTACTATCCATATTCTTTCTAGTAAAACTATAGTATAACTATAGTATAACTAATCAGGAACTCTTCACTCCGATTCAATCGGATGCCTTTCCGGCGCCGGTGCAGCTCCCATCCCATCTCATGCGACGCGCCTCCCGGAAGCAGAGCAGCGCCATTCAGCTCCTGCGAGGACGCGACGCCGTGGATGGGTTTTCATATTCGATGAATTTGGCCATTTTTATAGTTGGTGGTTTCTCAAGTCATAGGGAGCCCCAAAGTTATGGTTGGTTTATTGCTATAAATGACTATTAATGGATGATTTGGGGGTACGTCTATTTTGAGAAAATCACCAGTTGGCTCAATCTGCCCTCAAAATGGAACTTAATAGTTCAACACCCAGTGGTTATAGTAGCTGTAGGACCTTTACAGTTGGCTTACTAACATTGATTATCCATAGTGGCTACTTATGGTCAATGAGCAAGTTGTAAGAATCACTACTGGTTGATCATGAGAATCAGGTGTTGAAAACATCAACCCCAGGCGTACCGCAAATAGCCAGTGATTTAGGTAGTTTGTTAGCAGCAGGATCGCCCACTTGAGCGTCGTCCAGTTTGGAGTTTGGTACCTCAACCATTTAATCTATGGACACACTGAGGGTGGGGGACTGGTTCATGACCCTTGACTCATCAAGGGTAAACCCGGTGCTTACTCACCAAGTACCGTCAAGGAAAACGGCTTCCCGGCTGAGAATTGCCAGATTTGTCAGTCCGCAGTACCGACAGTGTTTACATGTAGAAGTACATATCATCCGTATATCCATCAGTTAAATTGCACCTGCAAAACCAGATGCTCATCATATTGTACATAAATCTGCATCATTCCAAATCATCATGTATGGCTGTGGGTCAAAAACCTTAGTCCCCCTGGTTCCCCCATCATTAACCAGTGTTTTCCTACTATTGTTGGTGAACTTATCCCCCATGACATTGGTTGGTTAACAGTGACCCATAGCCATACAGTACGTGTATATCCTCTACTATTGTTTCTTATTCTCCCCTATTCTAAACCATTAACCAGCTATTATTGGTCGGTTACCTGCGGCTGACCCGGTCGCCATCTGCGTGCAACGGTACGACTACCTCCAGGGCACAGGTTGGCTCTCCTCTGTCATGCACGGATCCGCCATGATCAAATGGAACCTCGTCTGCAGGATCACCTCAGTCGCAGGCAGTTGCCGCGTGATGACGGGGTTTAGGGAGCCCCCACTTGGGAGAGTTTAGTTGTTTCTCATGTGGGGAACCCCCCAAATGGTTGGTTCATTACTAAAAATAAATGATCACTGTTAGATGATTCCCCGAAGTGATGGTTCAGTGCTAAAAATGATTAGCATTGGATGATGTGGGAGCTGATTGAGTATTGGGTTTTTAGAAAATTGGTATAAAATAGTATTTATGGAGTCCTGAGGTATCGTGGTTCTCTCGCAATTTGGTAGTGCAGTAAAAAGTGTCCCGTGTGGTGTAGCTCGTAGTAAAGGAGGGCTGTTTTCCAGCGAGCCATGTTTGATTGGTGGATGGTAGTTGGTCCATGTTTGTTGGTGCATAATTCTTGCCATAGTATGTTTGAAATTGTTTGAAAACGTCTAAGAGTCTAAGAATTGAAAACAAAAATCAAATGTGTTCAGTTCAATTGGATCATTGTTGGATGTGTTGATAATTGTTGATAAATCATATGTTTTGAAATGGCCTGGATGAACAAAAACAAATATATGATAGTACTTGAGATGATCTCAAACGCATGTCTGAATTAACAATCAAGCCCCACCAGAGGCAAAGGTACAAGTTGCAAGTGTCAACACAAAGGAACCGCAATTTAGCAGGTTGCATGCCGGATACTTGGATGATCATGCCACATAGTAGCTGGTGAGTGACCATGTTTTGTATGTAAGTACCCTAAGTGGGTGATACCATTGATCAATCGATAACCGTGGTTACTAAGCACCTACTAAATGGATCCAAATGGGATGATCATCCAAGTATACAGTTGACTGTGGGTCAAAACCCTGTACCCCTGGTTCCCCCCCTATTAACCATTGTTTTCCCTATTATTGTTGGCGGAAATCCCCCATGAGTTGGTTGGATAACTGCCTGACCCAGTTCGCCATTTTGACCTTGAGGCACCAACGTCCTTTTCCGAGACGATGGAAGCAAAAATGAAATTCAGCACGCCATCTGCTGCCACCTGTGGCGAGGCTGCACTGCAGTTGGAACCCTTTGGTAGTCAAATATAGCGACGGAAATGGCCAGTCCCAGTAGGTCAGCAACCCATGAATGCTGGATTATCACATTGCCATGTTTCAAAGGGTATAACTTGACATACTTAACCAATTAACCGAACATTAACCAACAATGGCAACACCAAGGCACAGGTATCACCTGCATCCATTAACCCACCCTTCACCACTCGGGATATCACTAACAGCTGTCCCGAAGTTCCCGCGACTTTCGCCTTGAAGTGGAGCGCCACATGCTGGTGAGGCCCTAAGAACAACATCTGCCTGGCCGGGGGAACCACAGCTGGTCTCCACCGAGGGTCACCCCAGGGGATGGCAGCAGCAAACCAAGTTGCGTGGTTGAGAATGACTTGACCCAACCGTTACCACTTGGGTGTTTCTTAGGACATTGGGAACCCCGAAGTTATGAATAGAATTTATTACTAAACATGTTCGCGAACATGTTTCATAAACTGGATGATAACTGGGGGTACCCAAAATTGGCTTGAGAAACCACCATGTAGGTCTTACTGTTGGTTATTATCCCCTATTGTTAACTACTATAGTCCCATACAAAACCACCCCTTGACAAGTTTTAAATACTAAATTCCTGATGGGTGCATGTTATCGCCACCCACAACCCCCACCTGACTCTTTCTTGTTCGATGCGTCGATTCAAGGTTTCGCTGGCCGCTAAGATCACATCCTGGGGCACCGAAATGCAGTCAGCCAGTGTCCTGCATGTTGCCCCGGTCTAACTGGCTGGCTGGTGTCGTCTAAGGTATGATCATTGTAGATGTCTATGGGATTTGATTCTAACAGAATCTGTTTACATATTCGTAGAAATCAGTCATATCTGCAAATATCTGCAGAAATCTGAGCTAAAGTGCTCCCTCCACTGGGTTTGAACCCACGGATCTGGGCCGCCATCTGCCATGGCAGGTGGCCTAGATCATGGTCGCATTGCTTCCTGGGATGGTCATTCATCAATATTTGGTTATGAGTGCATATTATTACTGTCCATAGATCATAAAAAATCCAGATGTCAAGTCCAACCCCTTGCTTGTCTAGTGGATTACCGGCTCTTTTTGGCTGGTAGAACTACAGCTGGTTTATGAAGGAGCTGGATCTTCGATTGCCACTTGGGGATGCTTAAAATCTTCCATGGGATACCTTTCCAAAAGTTAGCAGTTCGTGTTTATAAAGTTTCTACTGATTGTGTGAGAAGTGATCTGGGAGTTTCTCAAAATAGGGGACCCCCCAAATCATCCTTTACAAACCATTATTAGTAATAAACCGACCATTTCTTGGGTCCCCTATTTTCAAGAGACCACCATATTGTTGAAAGTGACATCTGATTGTTTTCCTTTGGCTGGCCTGATAGCCTGACAGCCTCAAGCCTATCGCCTCAGTTGTGAACACAATAGTTCCACCAATCCATGATATGGGTCTGAGTCAGAATAGAAAACTAATCTAGTATCTAGTCACCTAGTCGATAAGCTGTGGTTTTGTGGATATTGTCATTGTTGCTTCTTCTCCTCCTGTCATTAAGCATCATCAACCATTATCAACCATTATCAACCATCATCAACCAATCTGAACCAGGATTAAGAGCCGTAACCATTCTTCACCATTGCATTACTCATCATTGACCGTCATTAACTATTACATCACCCATTCTGAGACCATGAATGAACCACTATCAACCATTGTCGTTCCAGGAAACCCACGACTACCTTCCAGGAGTGCTCAACCCTCGCAGCCAACCGTCGAATTCATGGCGCAATGAGACGCGAGCAGCTGAGCCATGTCATGCATGCCATGAGTGGCGCCCAGATGTCGTATCACATGGCGTCCTGACAGTGACCTGACAATACCTACTCTTCGGGCAGCGGAGCTGCCACCTGGTACTATGGACATGTCAAGACCAAAAACCATGAGGCACCAAGGGACTCAAGAACATGATGAAAATGAACATGTTCACCCAGAAACCAGCCATTTTTGGGCTTGATCATTTTCAGCTGTACTCAAGCATCCCGCAGCAAAGTATGAAGACACCGACCGCAGTGGTGCCAGGTTGCGTTTTCACAACAGCCATTCACTGCAACATTGTGCCACTGCTT
Source organism: Symbiodinium kawagutii (assembly GCA_009767595.1). Classification (NCBI taxonomy): domain Eukaryota; class Dinophyceae; order Suessiales; family Symbiodiniaceae; genus Symbiodinium; species Symbiodinium kawagutii. Next base: position 531,058 of record VSDK01025670.1, on the reverse strand, counting down.
GTCGTTATCGATAAACCATTATCAAGGAGCAATTTTCAACTAATCATGATCAACTATAAAACTTAATATACAAATATCAACGAAATATTGGCACCTAAGAGAAATCAACAAAATATTGGCACCTAATGGAAATCATCAAGGAGATCAAGCAATCATTGCCACCTTCGCCATTCAAATCCCCATCGAAGATCTCGACGGCCTCCATGTGCGGATGTCGATGATTGCGATAGCGGCTGCTCACACTGGAGAGGCCTGCAGATGTGGCGAATCCTCTGCAAGAAACAAAAGCTGGTAGGGTTCAAAAAAGTTATAATAGTACATGATTGATTTAGTATGTAATGGTTCTATATATATATATATATAGCAGGTAGGTTGTAACTACCCATGGTCATACCCATTAAATTGTTGATGATTGACTGCGTATGTCATTCTTAACCATAGGTTCAGACACCGAATGGTTTCATGGTCGTTGAATGTCAAATAGGCTGTGGTGGTCCCGTCGTGCTGGCAAAGCTGCTGTATTTGGCTGACCGAAGCCTTCACAGGGATGGTTTTAGAAGAGTTGTTCATGGGGGTCTTATAGGGGATTATAGGGGCTTTATAAAAAAATTTGGGAGGTCGTAGGGGTTTTAACCAGCAATATTATAGGGGCTAATGATAGAGGTTAACAAGTCCGGTCAATAATCCGGGTTAATAATAGGGGTGAATGATTGGGGATTACATAAAGCCTTTGGTGTACAAGCAGTCAACCATCCACCACTGGGACATTGTTACTTCTCTAAGCTCCGTACACCATCAGTCACTTAATGTCAACCCACGACAAACCATGGGTAGTAAACGGCCTAGCGGTGGCTTATAGTGGTTTATAGTTTATAGTGGCTCCAATGGTGGTTTATGGTACTAAGGAATCACCAGGCAGTTTCTTTCCGGGAGCATCCCCCTGTCAAATAGAAAGCATCACTTTGATGCGCAATCCCTCTGTTCATGGATTGATGGTGCCGGGGGCTGTTGCAACAACTTACATTACCTGGCGACATCACCGACATGAATCTACCTGTGGTTTTTCAAACCAGCATTTCGCTATTGCAACACACAACAGGAGGTCAACATCATGAAAAAACGCACACATCTGGAAGGAAAGCACAAGCTACTTCTGGTATGATCAGCCATCAACCATAAACCAGCATCAACCAGCACTTGCCATCATTAAGCATCAATACGGGTGATACGTGAAAGTAAACCACTTTTGTATAAACAGTATTTAACCATTATACAGCCGCCGTTATTGACCGTCAATGCCCTTAATAAGCATTCTTAGACACTATGAACCATCCGTACCATTATCACCAGTATTGAAATGAATATCAATGCAATAATACCATTGTCACCAGTATATCCTGAGCAATAGGTATACATAGTGTTTTCTAATTTGGTCTACACCCATCACCAGTACATTCATGGGTCATACTCTATGGCCATAATACCGGAGTTCAAAATACATAATACAATATGTTCAACACATCAACACATCTGATGTGCCTATATAGTTGCCAGTATCATCAATACCTTACTGTACTCAAATGTGTATCCATATATACATACTGTATATACAGCTTTGAGTCAATACCCTGTACCCCTGACTGTTCACTACCTAGTCCGTTGTTGGTTAATGCTGACCTGTAGCCATATGGCGGTTTCTCAAAATCTGGAACCCCCAAAGCATCCATAAACAAATCATATATATACTAGTAAACCATGCACAACTTTTCGCTTCCCAATTTTAAGAAATCCCCAGATGCCTGAAAAATATCTAGAAGTGGCCCCAAAACTGATGTGCTTCCCCATTAATGATGCTTTGGTTCAAAACCTTAGTCCCCCTGGTTCCGCCATCATTGACCATTGTTTTCCTTATGAATTTGTTGGTGATTATCCTCCACGAAAGTTGATTCATATTGACCCAGCTCGCCATATCCAGCTAGTACATCCCATCATTTTCCATGATTTCCCCTTTATTAGTAGCTTATCATCCCCCATTCTCCATGGTCAACTGGTTGACCCATGATATGTTTCTGCCTGGACACTTCCCTGCGGGGGGTACCACCCAGGCCATGGACACACCTGCCATGCGACCCGCGACCTTCCCAGCCCTCGAAGGTGGCGCAGCGGTCAAACATGTTGCCACCTCTGCTGGTGGTTGATCAAATGGCGATAGCATTCATGGCGAAGCTACAAAAATTGGGGGGCTTCTCAAAATGCGGATAATGAAGGACCCCAACAAATGGTTGCTTAAGTACCACTAGTGGATAATAATGGTGATTAATTAATAATGGTTCTCAAAATGGGGAGCCCCAAAAAATGCGTGGCTCCTTACTGTAAATCCCCCAAAATGCTTAGTTCGTCACTATAGTCATGGTTAAGCCCTATTTTAAGAAACCACCATATATGGTAAATGATAGCTCAATAACATGATCATTATTGTTAGTGATAGCTAATGGTTTTTGTGGCTGGCTAGGTTGGCTGGGCCAACAGTGGTAATGATGAGTAATAATTCATGATCTTTGATAATAGCTGATCGTGGTCAATGATAGCTAATAATGGTGAATAAGTGCTCTAAGTAAGCAACGATGATATCTGTCTACAGGCTCAGAACTTTGTGCTTGGGCATAATATGTTCAAAGTTGTTTGCAGTGTTTTAAAACCATACTATCAACCATATGACGAGCTGGGTCAAAATAAACCAGAGAACGGGTAGTAGTTCACATCTGAACGGTTGGGCTGGTTTGGTCATTTGTGGGATGTGAACAGCCAGGGGTACGTATGGTGCGTTGTTGACCCACACCATCTCTACAGGCTGAAACATATGTAGATAGATATGGACACAGACTAATTTACAAACAAATGTTCATGTATATGTCAATTCCGAAGATATGTGAATATGTGCGTGTGCGTTTTGCATATGCATGCTTCCATACATGCTGATATATCTGTATATACATGTGCACATATCATGTGCTTAGATGATAATGGATGTATGGTTGTACATGTACCCTTGAATGTATGTACACTTAATGTTCGCCAAAGTATTCTCTTAGATAATTTGATATGACTTGATCTACATGTCCATGTAAACGTATGCTTGTGTGTGTGTGTTGCTTTGTGGTTTTGTATGGTATATCTGGTTTGAAGTGTGCCTCGATGCATATGTGACTAAATCTACAAAAGCATCCAAATATACGATCCAAATATACATGAATGCACCTATTGTGTGTGCATCTATCTCTTCCAGTGCCTGGGGAAGCTGCAAAAAAGGGTGATTCAGGAAAGCAAGCAAGAATTGCAAACAGCCATCATTATCAACCACCACCAACCACCATCAACCACTACTCCACCTCTATTACCCTCTGGTCATCGAACATAGCAATAAAAACCCACCATTTATAGGTGGTTACCCAAGGTTTCCCTGCAAAGTTATGTGATTTTCCAGCCAGCGAACTGTTAGATGACCAGAGTGCAACTGCCTCTTCGACCAACTGCATGTCCCCTCGCCTGCCGCCAACAGGGACCGGTTCGTTCGCAAGTACAAAGAGGTCTGTCGACGAAACTCAACCTCGGTTCGCACCACTCGTTTGCACTACTCGTTCGCACCAAACTTCCAACTGATGGCGGATCTTATCCCATTCCACTGGCGATAAGAGTCATAATACGAGGACATTATGTTTCAGGGATGGTTTAACGATGATTAAATGGTGGTCAAACGAGGTCTAATGGTAGTTGTTGTGAATGATAGCTTAATCATGGCTCGCATCAATAAGCCTTAATGATAGTTGTATGAGTGTTTATCAATGATGTTTGTATGAAAAATAGGACATAACAATAATGATGTTTAACGTTAATGCTACTAATCGATAATTGATCCTACTGATAGTTCACGATAGTCCATGTGTATGTATAATAAGTGCTCATTATTGCCCACATTCTAGTTATCTTCATGACCATGGTTGTTTGCAACGGGGAAAGCCGAACTCTGGAGCTGTATCCATCCGCCGAGCTATGACTCATTGGCTTGGACACCGACTGGAGAGAACAGCTGCGCATCACACAAACAAGCAATCGTTTGACATCATGGGTGGGATGAATCACTAGTTCCGACTCCAGCTGCGCAACAAGTGCAATAGTTTTGGCTTGTTTGTACATGAATACATAGAAATATATTAAATATATTAGATATGTATGTATACATGTACATGTGTATTTTCCATAGATTTCCAAATATATTATGAAATGCAAGCACGTGTTTAAATGTTCTTTTTTGGAGGGAGTCCCCTACATCTACCACCAGCCATCCATCATCATCCGCTGCGACACGACTCTGATGTTCATCTGTTCGCGCCCCAGAGCTCGGCTGCGCTCGTCCAATCGTTGGACAAGTTGGAACTGCCATCGACTTTGCCGATGAGCAGAGTGGTTTGGCACAGAAAAATCAACCGTGTCAAACCAAAAGCAAAAGTGCCCCAAGAAGAAATGGGGCTGCAAAAACGTGCTAGAGTTGGCCAGAGATCAGAACTATATGCTGATGACCACCATTGGATCTTCCGATCTTTCACTCTGCTGTGGCGCAAAATTCGCTTGTACTTGGCTCCTTCCTGGAAGCCTTTCAGCAGCACTCTCGCAAGTTGCCATGCGCTGCCGATGCTCTTCGATGTTTTGAGGCCAGTGGAAGACATCAAAGGAGTTGGTACCACCATACTCAACAGGAAGCTGATCAGGATGAATATGCTCAAGAAGCTCCCGTTGGTAGTCGCTTCCAAGCAAGTGCATCTTGCTGGCTGTCACTGGATCAATCCAATTCTTGATCAGTCTCCAAATCCCCAGGAAAACAGTTGGTGCGTTCAGGAAGAACAACGCCCCCAGTGTCTCAGGGTAGTACCTCTGCACGATCAAGAGATAATCCCTGAAGCAGGATATTGCTTTGGGGTCCGGCCAATAGCTTAAGCCTTTCACATCCATGATCACCACCTGTTGCGTGACTGGCTTTCCCAGGCGTTCGGAAGACTCCTGCATCCGCGCCATCTGAATTTCCTGAGTTCTGACATAGCCGTCATAGACGAGTTTGTGGATGGGATCTTGTCCGTTCTGTCCCGCGAAGGCATACATCTGCGAGAAGCGTTGACTCGCCACGCCCACCTTCTGCAGGTGAATGGGTCGGCCTTCTTTGTCAAAGCCAAAGGTCATCAACATCCCGAAGTACTGCCAAGCACCCTCGTCTTCGCGAGGTTTCACCAAACGCAGCTGAGGGAACAGTTCCACCCCATCACGAAATAGCTTCGAAGCAGTCTCTTGATCCAACTCTTTGCAACCTAGGCCCTTTGGTCCAGGAGCATTCCGGTGCGTGGCGTCGATGTCATTTTGCAACCGCCATTCGTTGGTATCCTGGAATTGCATCAATGCTGCAGAAACATCCCACTTTCTCGCTCGCAAGAAGCGCAAGAGTTCATAGTCAGGCGCATCTTTGTGTGGGTCCGAGTCCAAAAGCTGCCGGAATTCCAAAAGCTTTTGCTTCTGCTCCTCTGTAAGAGAGTCAGGGGAAACATTCATCTTCCTTGCAACCTGTGTTTGCTGGGGCTGGCGGACACCGTCAAAAGAGCTAAAATGGCTACGGAAAGCATTCAATCTGCCTAGATGCAAATATATACTAGTTGGCGGTTTCACACCCTCTGCAAACTATCAATCAACCGACCATCCCAAAATATTGCGGAAAATGAAGAATGTCATTCAGACCACAACAATCGCTCCGAGTGCATTCAATACATAAACATGTACTGGTTGGCGGATTTTGGTGATTATCCAGTAGTACCATTATAATCCCATATAATTCCCTGTCACGAACCATTACGAACCAGTATTAACCATATCAATCGTTCATCATTTCGAATCACCCCTTATTCACCCTTCTTAAGCCTTATCAATATTTATCAATCCCTTATTAACCAACATTCATTAACCATCAGTAACCACTATTCACCATCGATCATCACCGAAATCTTCTCCCTGCGCAGCTCTCTCCGCGCTGGTCGTCGAGGCGCTGTGCGCACCAAGGAGTTGGAAACTCCAAAGGGTTGGACGAAGGCTTGGATGATGCCACTGTGTCTATCCCTGGGCGCACGGCTGGTACCGCTGGTGAGGGCCTTGGGGTCTTGCCGCGAACATGGCCTGGCTCCATGTTACAGGGCTGCACCTGCCAGTTGATGCTTGAATCAAGTGCTGATTGTGGGGCACAGATCAGGTCTTCGGTAGCTGATCTGTGTCGGCTGATTACTAGCGACTATTGGTCAAGCAATGCCAGCTTGTTGCTACGAATTATTACTGATGATCCCGGTTATAAGATATTACTATCCAGTATACTGCTTGATTGATAGCAAATGATGATTGATCAATGTTGGGATACAGGGATAGTCACTATTTGATAAAAGATTGCTTCTGTTCGTGGTCATTTGTAACCATTCTTAATTAGTACCATGAGATCATACAAGATCGGTGCAAAATTGTTGCAAATATAATGAGCATGATGACTTGCCAATGACTAATCCACATCATCGTTCCTGTCTACACTCTGGTAGACTGAGACAAACCTAGAAGTGAAAAACCAACCACGTGAAGTGGTGTACCTATCTTGAAAAGAGATAGGTTTTTAGCTTCCAGGTAAGTTTACCAAGGGGTATTTCCAGGTTGGTAGTTATAAGCCATGCAAAAACAATTTGCTAATCAACGAACCATCCCAAATGATAGGAAACATTTCAAAAAACAGCACCAACTAATTTCCTATGAAAACTCACAGTTATCTATATGATGACTGTAGTTTCCTATGATTTCCCATGGATGGTTCCTATGTTACAACACCATCAGGAGGATGATGGGCTAACCACCCAGCCCTGCGGGGCCCTGCGCCTCAACATCATGATGAACTCCTGCAAGCCTTTGGCCTCACAGCAGCTGAGAGGGACGGTGGAACTGCTTGGAGTGGCGGCTGTGGCGCTTGTTCGTTCCAACTAATGAACAGCTTTCTTACTAACTAATGACTAATGAAAGCTTAGTGGAGTTGATAGCTTACCAACTACTGAAACAACGATATCCAGTGGCCTGGAGTTGAGAACCTTGGCAACCATTGCTAGCCATTGTCAATGCTTCGCATTTTCAACAAGCCTCATGAAAACCAATGGTAAAAAAAAATATTGGTATCCCTTGCCAATGGCCAACCATGATCAACCAATATCTGAGCCTCAGCAATGGTTAGTGCCAAGCACAACGGACTGACGTCCGCGGCCCGACGTCAGCATCCAGGCTTCCACACCGAGAGGAACTCCGCGTAGGGCGTGGGACTTCGCGACTGAGCCGCGAGTCACGCGGCACCGTTCCCGCCAGGGCCATAGCTGTCCCTTGGTTTAGCTCGGGATATGGCTGGATGATCATCCCACAGCTGGTGACTAGATAGTAACCCTGGGCATTGGAACTACCTGTGGCTACCCTTCCTGGTGGGTGATACCATGGACGAATAGGCTAACCAGGGTTACAAACTTGCGAAGCGCTTGTTAATGGGATGATCATCCATGTATGGATGGTTTCACCGCTTGCTCCCCACATGTTCCCAGATTGAGGCCTACAAGGTGATACTCCCCAGTTGGTTCACTTTAGTCACACCAATGGTAACTGCTTAACTACCAGTTGTGGTAGATATAACCAGCTTGTTCCTTGGCTACCAGCCAGTAACTGGGGCATCACCATTTTCCTCATGTGCCAAGTATGGATCCCCATTGTCAGGATCTGGATGTCCAATCATGTCCAATCATCCTGGAGGTTCAAAGCAATCTACTGCATCCAGTAGTCCTTTGCGAGATCACCCAGGCCAACGGTGTTGGCATCAAATACTTCGTACTCATCACAATGTGCATACAATATGTATGTATATATATATCCATGTAAAAACATCCAAGTATTCTCATGTGATTCAAACATGCGCACATACATTTTGCTACTGGTTGGTGGTTGAATCAGCCCTATGAAAAATATGCTTGTCAACCATGTGTTAATAAATCATCGGGAAAATAACCAAAAAATGTGAATCAAACCACCAACTATGATATATTGTTGGTCATTATCCCCTATTATGAACCACTTTTGACCATGCTTAAAACCAGCATCATTAACCACCAATCACTGCTGCTGCCCCCTCCTCCGGAAACTGCGACGCCATGGGCCTCGGAGCGAGTCCGGGATGCCCCCCACTGCTCAACCACAACCCGTGGCCACACCAGTGCTAACCATGATCTGCTTGGCCATTGAAGCATCCCTATTTAAAAATATGTCGGTCAGCCAACCAACTATTTGTTAAGACTAGAGAAACTCAAAAATGTTAAAACCTCCAACCAGTTAAGAACTGGTGTCTAGAATCATCAACCACATTGGCCGGCGCATTGCTCCCAGCTAGCACTGCTTAGAATCAAATGAAAACCGGCCGCTGTTCCTTAAAATTGGAACCCAAGTCATTGGCTTCTATAAATATGTATATTTCTACATACAAAGAGTCTAGTATCCATCTAACAGCCCACCCACATAGACATAGACACTTCCACAGTGTCTGTGTGGGCGGGCAGTTAGATAGACAGGCAGACAGACAGACAGACAGACAAACACATACACACTACTAAGCATCGCAGATTTGGCTCGCGGAATACTACCTATCCAAAAATGGTGGGCAAGACTAGCTGCAACACTGGTCAACTTGGGATGTGACCTCAAGATTTCACTGGTGAAAGCTGTTCGGCCATAGGATTCTTTCCTGTGAGGATGCAGCTGGAGGGCTGGATGGATGGCCTCCAGCATTTCGTCCAGCTGGGCGCCCGGACAACCAGATGGCACAGCAGTGGGTGTCCGCCTTATCCTTGTCGCGATCTCCCACCAGCCTGAGGCTGAGCTCAGGGGCGAGTGAAAGCATGACCACTCCCAGTGTTGGGACCAACAATGGCGATATAAGATCTCCAACCATTGGGGAATAGATATACCTGAAGCATGACCCTTGTTGTGGTTTGACCGCTTCAGGTATGCATGGTCATATCTGTTTATTCATGTGTTAACTCTCAACGGAACGCTGGGAAACTGAAGTACCTGCGATCAACCAACCCATTCCTTTTGCAGGAGCCATCCCTTTGTTTGCCAACAGGGTGCACATGAGTATATAGTGTGACCAGCACATCGAACCGCATGGGTGTGTGGATGCAAGTTGACTAGCACCTATTCAAGATTCAAGATACTAAACAACATGATATACATGTATACAGTATACATATACACATGACATGACAAGCCCTAGTCAACGTGAATGTCCTGAATATACTCTTGACGTGCTTGAGCCACCGAGAGAGATTATTGCATTGTTTTCTCACGATTGTTGATAATCCACCATTATATATGTGGTGGATTGATATTGACCCATAGCCATATGAGCAGCGGACAAAATTATTTGCTTGGGTAACCATCATTGGAGGAGGACTCGCTTTTCAGTCGGACCTACTCGCTTTTGGGGGGGTTCACTACTTCTCTGAGGCCAATGATTGCACGAACACTAAACTAATTGACGGTAATTTTGTCGGGTGCTCATATGACCTGTTTGTGGCTCTTTATGCTCGGCTCCTGCATAAACTGTATCAAAACCAATGCAGATCGTGCAAGGCCACTGGCCGCTACCCGCATTCATGGACCAGGGGGACCAACTACAGCGATCATCATATCTATTTTGGTGTGATGCAAGCCTGTAGTTGATAGTTCGGGGACACTTGGGGCAAAGAAACGGTCACACGATCCAAGGCTCGTGGTATGGTTGTAACACAGGCCTATCGATACTATTGCTGTGAATGTTTACATGGTGTAGCTAGGGGCCATGTTCAAAGAGGCTATTGGTCAACACCTCAAACACTTCCACGGGTCCTGGAAATTTGCGGATGGAACTCAAACGAAACCGAACAAGCGACAGTTGCACTTAGGGTCACCATTCTTTTCGCGGATTTTCGCTGCATATCTGCAATAATGCGCACAAAGAACTGAACCCTTAACTTATATATAGAGAGAGCGACACAGGTATCTTCAAAAACCCATCGTGCACCCAAAACCATCAATTTTCCTTGTAACACTGACATTGCTGGCATTGTGGGGATGCATTTATCAAAACATATCAAAACCCATTCTAAAAGACAATCGGCAACAAGAGCAATAGAACTAGCAAGAGCGAGGACAAGCACGGGTCACCACCACAACAACAACAACAAACATCAACAGCTGCAACAGCAGCAAGACCCCTGACCACACAGGCACGAAGATTGGCCACTCCTCCGGTAGGCGTCCGCGCTTTCGTTCCAGAGCCGACAGGTTCAGGTTCCCTTCGCTCTTTCGCAGCAGCGAACCGTCCTTCCGACCTGCAGCCGCAGGCGGCCACCATGACATGACAACTGGTTGGTGGTGCGAACAGCCACCAACCGTCATGAAAGCCATATGCGCGTTTGTCAACCAACCAGTTGAAGGAATGAATACTACTCTGGGGAAAACAAACATAGCGCTATAGACCGCTCTTTTCACCACAACTTGGCTATCCATTCCAGTTGTAGTGAAAATAGAAAAGGTTCAAAACCACCTACCAGAAATGACTGGTGGCTAATGACATCGAATGACTGTCATTGAAGACATGCCCGACAAGCCAAGGAAATCAAGCGTCGCACAACCGATCTGGCCGCAGTGATTAGTTGGGACCTTCAGGTCCCTATCCAAGGAACAACTGGCTTGGACCACCACAGGATGCAGCAGAAGCCGCTAGAACAAGGGCTCTCTCCGTGCGAATGGGACTGAGTCTCCATGCAATGTGCATACATGCACCTGTGATCGATATAAAATCTGGCATCTGCTGTGTAGCAAAGCTATGTATGCGCTTCATGCAATACAATGTAGTACATCTGCATATCTGGTGTTGGTCAAAACCCTGCACTCATACTGTTCCCATCCCATAGATGACCCTGCACTAGTCTGCTGGGATGGGTTCACGTATCCACGGCAAACCTGGATGCTTCGCTGTGACCCATGGCAACGTGGCTGGGTTTCGCTGAGTTTCAGACTCACGAAGTACCAAGCATAGGGCCTCCCCTGACAACAGAAGTGAAAACCAGCCACTCTCACCGCGGTTGATAATCGATAAACATCGATGAATCGATGAACCACTGATGGTTTACCGTTAGGGTTATATGACCATCTGGTTTCATAGAAAAGCATTGGTTGAGGAGCATACCTATCAACCCATGATTTTTCTGTAAACAGTTGTATTTCATACTAAATCCATGTAATCACAAGCTATTGAATTTTGAAAGGGGGTTGGTGTACCTATATGATCTACCACTTCCGACTATAGTCAATAATCAACAATGAGATGATCGACCACAACTAATAGACATTACTCAAAATAATCACTTCATGAACGATTTGGTTGTTCTTAAAATGGGGGGTATCCCCAATCATCATTACTAATCAATTTTAGTAATAAACCAACCGTCTTTGGAGTTTTCTACTTTGAGAGACACTCAATATCCATCAATTAGAAACATCAACGGCTATGAACAAATGGTGAGTTATGATGTATTAATCTATTAGAAACATTAACCAAGTAGAAGGCATCAACAACCATTGTAACAAACATCGATACTGGAGACCTTGCTTCCAGGTTGGCACCTGGTTTCTGAACAAAAACGCCAGCTGTGGGCTTCAGACCTCCTTGAGCCTCGCTGTTCGCCTGGGAACCCCCTGACTTAGCCGCCCTAGGCAACGCAGTTGCAGTAATTTCAAGGAGAAGATCAGTAGATCATCGAAAAAATGCCTGGAATCTTCTAGCAAGCGCAAGGTGCAATGGCACCAAGGCATCGGAGAGTTCAGAAATGGTTGAGCATCAACCATCATCTTCCATAACTACTTGGTCGAAGATCAGCAAAGTTTACTTAAATTTCTTCAGCCACTACTGATTCAAGTGGTTCAGTAGATCTATCAGTTCAACTGGTGGATTACCATTCTTGATTCTGTTTCCCTCTCCTAAACCACTACTGATCAACATCAACCACCAAGCGCAATCCCTGACCATCATTCGTCGCTGAGCACGATCACCTATTACAAAGCTTTGCTAATCATTGTTATTGATCATTGCCACCATCATCCACTGTGACTGGATATTTTGGGCTCCTGTAGGTTGGAAAAATATCTTGTCATTAGCCATGTTTTGAGCAATCAAGACTACCATTCTTTTCCGCACTCTCAACCACTATGAACCATTCATTAACTGGACCATTATTAAGCACTAATTATTCTACCATCATGACATGACAAGCATGAATTACGGATCACTAAAATGTACCAGTGACCATGATTCTTCACTATTCACATCTCTTCACATCTTTGTCCCATGCTTAAGAACTGGATCTGACCCATCTTCAACGGTCCGGTGTACCGTACCAACTACTGTGGGGCCTGTGGCAGGTGCGCCAAATCCCGCCTTGGCAATCACCACGGTGTCCGGGATGGTGAAGCCGAAATTCTGCGCAAAACCTGGGGACGGGTCGCTGGGATCTACCGAAGGCATGGGCATATCTTGGGTGGTTTCTCAATAGCTTGGCTGTGCACAAAAAATGGTTGGGTGAATATTATGACCACGACAAGCCAACCATTTAGTGGGTGGTTGATATTGGATGACCATATAGTATGAATCATCCAAAAATAGCTGGTGGTTCATGATGTTTATATTTATATGCCTAATATTTGATGATTATGATCAGTATACCATCTTGAATTCTATAAATAATTCATATGGGATGATTTGGGGGTGCCCGGGTTTGAGAAACACCCACATGGTGGTTCCAGAATAGCTGGAACCCAAAAAAATTGGCCCCAATACTGATAAAGCTGGGGATAATAACCAATAAACATTGGGAATATATATCAACTACATGGTGGTTTCTGTAGCCATAGGGGATCATAAACAATGATTGCTTTATTTCTAATAACGGCTACTAGAAAGGATGATTTGGGATAATTTGGGGATACCCCTATTTTAAGAAACACCCACACGAAAAAATGGCTGGAATTCATCGATGTTCGTGGTGATCTAATGATCCAGATCGGATCATCGTTGAAATATTGGTCTATTGATGCTTCGTGGTGGCTGTTGCTGGTAGAGCTTGGTAATGCTTGGTAAGTGGTGAACAGTTGCAGTGTCAAGGTAACCTGTCCTGGTGTCAGATTGCGCTACCAGGGAGTCTTAGTTCATTGATCGGAAAATTACCAGCGAACTCCATGCTATTAACCAGCAACCACGACTTGTTCAAACTGGGGGCATTCCATGAATTACCAGGTATTGTTCATGAACAGCCAGCACGGTTTCTGACCAAAAAGGGCTCTCTGTTGAATGCATACGAGTTTTTCTCTGGTTCGCTAATTGTTTCCATAAGTGACCACGTTTTTTTGGTTCTATGCTGCAACAACCCTGCTTGGCTATGTCCAGCAAATGTTTCCTTGGAATGTCATGCGTGCCTACAATCCCAGGTAAAGACAGGGTATTACATCTGTAGTCTGTAACAACCCAACACATTTTCTGATTGATGAAGGTTGGCGTTCTTTCTGCTTCTCAACATCCCAATCCTTGGCTGATGTCATCTGCCGCAATATACATTTCTACCCTGGGTTCTGCAGTAACAGCACTCGAAGCAGCAGAAGTAACAACAACAACAACAACAACAACAACAACAACAACAACAACAACAACCACAACCCAACAACAACAACAACAACAACAACAACAACAACAACAACAACCACAACCACAACCACAACCACAACCACAACCACAACCACAACCACAACCACAACACGAACCACTGCATTTTCACAGTGCTGCATTTTCACACTGCTCCTCCTGATTTCAAGTCTTTTCTCCATTTTCCCCTAGGTCCAACAACCACCTTACCGTGAATCGACCCTTGGAACCACCGGCAGCTTGACGACTGGCGCCACGACTTAGCTCCTTGGCTCCGCACGACTCTTTTTCCGATGGCCCCATCTCCACAGGAGCTCGTAGAGCTCCACGATGCACCTGGGGGATCCAGCGCTGCGACCCAGCTACGACTAAAACCATTCAGCTACGGAAGTTTAAGTTGCTAAGGATACCACGGTCGGTTCCAAGTTCCTCAAATAGACAGCTTTTTCTACTAAAATTGCTGCCTCTCAGCTTCCAAAATTCTTCAAAGACCTGTTTTTTTTGTGCTAAAGCCCAGGGAGTTTCCTCCAAATTTCACCTGTTTTTCCACTAAAATTTTCATCTTTGGATGCTGAGCCTTCGCCGACGGCCTTCCCCTGCAGGGGATCCCCACTCGCAGGGCACGCTGCGTTGCTCGCCGGAGCGAAACATCTGCGCGTCCTGGCACAAACGGACGCGCAATCCCCGAATGATCAACCATGGTTCTTAACCATACCGGTGTTTCTCAAGTCGTAGAGGTACCCCCAAATCATCCGTTATAAACCATTTATAGCAATAAACCATCAAATTTTGGGGGTCCTCCATTTTGAGAAACACTCATATGATTACTGGTTGGTGGTTGTAACCTCTATGTAAGTACTAGGGAAAATCAAAAAATGTCTGAAACCACCAGCCAGATTATTACTCATAGTTCTCAACCATTGACCATAGTCATCAACCGTATAGTTACTGAGGATATAGTTATCATCAGGATGGTCAATATATACTTTTATGTGTATATATATATATATATGTATAAATATATATATATATATACATATATATATATATATTGAACTAAGGACCATTGCAGGCATAACAGTAATGATTATATGCCATTTTTGTGGTTTACCTGGTAGTTCTGAACCTCTAACATCCTTTAACATCCTTTATATAACCATTGTCATTGACCATCTTGTTTCACCATAGGATAG
Organism: Symbiodinium kawagutii; assembly: GCA_009767595.1. NCBI lineage: Eukaryota > Dinophyceae > Suessiales > Symbiodiniaceae > Symbiodinium > Symbiodinium kawagutii. Next base: position 516,037 of record VSDK01025670.1, on the reverse strand, counting down.
TTCGGTGTACTCAAAACAGCTGTCCACTCGCCGCATGATTGGGAAAAAGCGAGGGCAGGGAATGGAAAAGCCTGGACGGGTTTACAGAATTTAATCCGTGGGCTGCCATTGTTTCTGGAACGGTCATTCCAGAAATCGCGGACTCCTAAGTCCATGTACCAGGAAGCCGCAGACTGACAAGACATCAGAAATAGAAATGCAAACAGCGAACTGTAGACACATGTCAACTCGAAAACCCTGATGTAGGGCCTCTGTTGGTGGTTCCGAACTACCAAGCACAGTGCACTGCGACAGCATACAGGTTGGTTGCTATCAACAACTTCAAAGTGGTTGGTGGTGCTCACCACCCCGTCATGAACAATATGCGCAAGTCAACCAACCAACCATGTGGATCCATACATGTGGGATGTTCAACCACCAACCAGCAAAGATTTTGCAGGAAATGATTGTAGCATGGCTTTGGACCTATTCCCTGGCTCAACCCCACGAGACTTTGGCTGACGGTGATTTCTGCGGCTCAGCTCCGGACGGCACCAAGGTCCATCTGATCCCAATGCTGTTGCGTATTGCCGACTGTTCTCCCGTGTTACCAACATGAATCAACCGTATGTATCACCACTGATACTACCACTGTTGCTTTTGTTTGATAGTCGTGCCAGCCATTACGTCCATGATCAACCGTTTCCAACCCTCGTTGCCAAACAATAATGGACTTATCAAACCCCTGCCACACACGCAAACAGCTGAAGAGTCTGCGCAAAACCACCGCAATTCCATGTAGATAACCCAACCACATTGCTTCGGCAGGTATGTATACATGAATGCATCCGCAACCCATCGCCCTCCAGAAATTGAATGACTAGCACTGCAGGTTAGATCAGCCGGAGCAATAGAGATAGCAGACCATAAAGTCGCGGGCCTCTCTGGGGGAGATGATCGAGGCAAATTTCTTGCTGGACACATCCTGGCCGCAAGAGCTGGTGCTGAACTGGTTGATTCGAGTCACTGGATGTGCCCAAGCGGCAAGCGGACCCAAATCAGCCAATTCCTATAGCTGAGGGGTGAGGTGCTTGGCTCCACGCATAGCTAGTGAAATACTTGGGATTCTCCACCAATGATGGAGTTCTGGATGGCGATGCAGAAACCTGTGGCCAGCCATTTCGGTGGATTACCAGCTGCCAAGTGAAGTTGACACTGAAGGCCAAGGTCCCAGCAGGCCTGGTAAGGATGAGAACGGTGGTTAACACTTCTTGGTGGTGGTCAGTACTGGTCAATCATGGCAAATGTGGCTTGATCATGGTTGGCAAGAGGAGGGAAACGAACCTGCGAATTAAAAATCACGAGTTTTTATGGGTACACCCACTATGTATTGTGGACGTTCCACTTCCAAGCTCCAGCTTACCAGAATGTACTGCTTGAGATGAGCAGCACAGGATCCCCAACCACCACAGGCACGGGCGGATCCCCGGATCCCCGCCGCACCTCGTCGTAGACCTTCCGAATGTGCTCCATCTCATGTGGCAGCAACGGGGCCATGGCCTGAAGGGATCGAAGAAAGCCCTGAAAAAAATCCAGGCAATTTCTACATGTCTGATATCAGCTAAGAAACCGGGAAAAAAGGGGTCAAACAAATGTCAATCCTTTTTTTTGGACAAATATTTAAATGAATCCTAATTTTGTTTGGACAGATGTTCAAATTTCTGTAAACAAAAAAGCGATCTCGCCCACAAATACCATGTCATGGGTCTGTTTCATCACTGGGATGTGTCAGGTTAGAGCGGTCAACGTGCCTGTGCCACACGGCTTCTTCCATTGGAATTGTTCTACTTGGATGTGCCATCCCTACTGAGTGACTGGTAACTAACCATGGTTGCAGGGGCTAGGAGCTGTCTGCTAAGTTTTGTAACCATGGTTGCATCCCAGTTCGAACCCCAGCTGCATATCCAAGTCGACCCCACTGATCGCTTGGGTTGGTGAACTCATTAGCCACAAGTACTGACCATGCCTGGTTGGTTGGCTGGTTGGATTAGCCACTACCCGGTTCTTGTCGCTTAGGAACCCCTATTATCATCACTATCAATGAAAGATCCATAATGAACCACCCCCAGGTGTACCATAAATAGCTGTTGATCCACCCCAAAACAGAGATGGATCTCCCATTTACCGTTGTTTGTCATCATTATCTAGTTCTTCCATGTTCTTCACCACAATTAACAATAAGTGTAATGAATTGCATTATTAAAGATCATGATTAAAATCACAATGGATCACCACGAGTATCACCACCAGCGATCTACAACCCCTGGGCTCCACACCGTGGGCCGCGGCACATGCTCTGCTCCCATGATCGATACCCGAAAGTTGTGGATCTGCTTCCAGGCTAAGAATGGTTGAGAATGGTTGAGACACATGATGAGAGTGATGTCAAACGATCATGCTATTTAGTAGAGATTAGTAGTGGTTCATAATGATTATGACTATGACTCGTATGACTAATGATGGTTCGTGATCAACAACGGCTGATTCTTGGCCAAGAATGCCTAAGGGAAAACCAAGAATCGCCAAGTTGGCAAACCTCACTGTTGGGTGACTGCCAGCTTTGTTAGATGGAACTTTACTGTAGTTGCGAACATGAGCCAATAGTTATCTAACTGCGGGTCTTTATCGCTGGAGTTCTGACAAGACCACCAGGTAATGACTATATGGTGGTGCCTTAATGGAAAATGATCGATTGACGGTCGGGTTGGCAAATTTACGTACTGCACCATTGGCAGTTGCTGCTCCACTAGCTGTTGCAGGTGACTGTCTTGATGCGGTGCAGCTGCCTGCCTTTGATGGTTTGGGGCCTACAAGAGACTGTCATTTTTGAATGGTTGCATCGAGGGTCTACGCCGTAAAAATGGAGAAACCCCATGTGCTGCTAGCAGATTGTCATCATTTTCTCCGAACTCCTCAGCTGCAGGGCATTCGAAGTCGGAGGGATCTGGAGGGTGTCGTAGCCAGCATGTCCTGAATCATGGTGCATAGACAACATCAATGTCTGTATGTATATATGTGTATATATAAGATATATGTATATATATGTGTGTCATTTATTTGTTTATTTATCTATCTATGTAACTGTATAACTAGATGACAATACTGGCATGCAACAAAGGACACAATGGCTTATTTGAGAAACTAGTATACTGCCTTTATAATCGAATGGCATACTGATGCAGACTTTTTTTTAGAACCAACGACAATCATGGCTTATTTCATGGTGGGAGCTATTGACAAGCTTGTGTGTGGCATACGTTTGTGCAGCTCTTGGTGATCTCTTGGTGATCATTCTAGCACGTGACCCTGCGATTGGCATTGTACAACCATGGTGCTTGCACGTTTCAACTGGTTGATTGGGGGATCTACTGGTTGCTGCCACAATTGATCCGCCAGGAAGTCAAACGCTGCCCAAAGCCGTGCTGTTGGATGGATTGTTTCTGGGGAAAGCCTCCACCAAACTGGGTGAGGCCCGCGATGGTTGCAGAAACACCCCACTGCAGCCTGCTCATGCCATCAGTTTTTTCGAGACATGCTGAAAAAGGCATCGTGAGGGCGCGCCTGGTCCAGTTGGTGCACCTATGCAGGACCACTAGTGGATGGCCGTTGTGGCTCATCCTGTGCGCCCCCAAATTCAAAGAGAGCAACCGTTGTGGTGAACGGCTGAAGATGTCGAAGCAGTGGCAGAGCCATCAACAAGTTGACTCTGAATTGTCAAAGGGTTTGACTGTCAGAAAATAACTGTGCAGTGGTCGCCAAGCTAAGCATCAAACCAGGCACTCAAGGGATGCATCAAACGAAGCATTCGATGCTCGGTTACAAATTGGCGGCGGGTCGACCGACTACTTCGGTGGCTGTCTTTACATCCACCGACCGATCAGAAACGTTGCTGATCGCGGCCTTTCGCCGTTTGCCGGCGAACCTACACCTGCCTGTTTGCGGCAGCTTCGATGTGCATCCCAGGGATGGTTTAGATTGGAGCATCCACAGCGGTGTCCGCTGGAGGTACCACCATGTGGATATCTCCATGTGCCCAAGCACCTCGGGCCCCGCTGATGTCACTACTATCTTAGTGGTGATTTTCATGGTGGGATTCCCCAGTCATGGATTGGTTTAGGACCACTCAGTGTAGCAGGTAGCATACCCTCCCTTCAACAATCGACCGACAAAAGCCATCGACCTTGAGTAGAGTACCCTAAAGACATGAGATCAGCCATGTCAAAAAATCCCAGGCGCCAAACCTTCTCCTTATACGGAAGCGAGTGAAAACCATAGTTGGAACCAACCAATCGTCATGAACCATTCTTAAGTCTATTCCATAAACTATCATTTGACAATGGTTCAAGATGGATAAACAGCACCGGTTGTTTTTTAGAAACAACGACACATCACAGCGACAAAATAATGTACGTCAAATTCTGTACCATGCCACATGTTGTCAAAAGTGCAAGTATGAACAAGTACAGTGTTTCCACGCAACTGCTTCTTGACCACAAACCGGCTCTGTCTGTGGGAACACGACACATGTTGTTGACCTGAATAGTGCGTAGTGCGTGCAAGTTAACCTGAAAGTTACGTAGTGTGCAAGTTTGCGTGAACATTGACAGCGTTACCCCACCCCACAGCATCCCAAACTTCATCGAAGTATGCATGGCGCGTGCATGTTAATATAAATCTTGATGGGGGCCAGCCCGCCTTTTCATCCACCCCCAACTCCACAGCAGCGTGAACCTAAACCAAGAACACCAAGGAGCAAAAAAAAACAAAAAGTGGGTGTGGTTCCAACCCTGTAGGCGGAAACCATCATTGATGATGTGACGTGATTTTCATGAATAGCATCCATTGATGAAGCATTATCATCCATTGATGAACCATTCTCGTCCGTTTTCAGCCGTTAATAATACTATGAACCACTATGAACCATTTTTCGAGAAATTACTGGACCATCATTAACCGTGATTAACCATCATTAACCATGCTTAACCAGCATCAACCATGATTAACCAGCATTAACCATGATTAACCAGCATTCACCATTGAAGCAGGGCCGGAGTCGAGTCGAGGGACACGGCACAAAAATTCTGTACAGTTTTTGGCGGATTTCTTGGCAGAAGCATCACCAACTTGGCAGTTGAGGGCTGTCAAGGAGAGAATGATAGATCACATTTACATAGACTGATGATTTTGTGTACATTGAATGCATGTGCAAATGTGCTTATCCACAGCATGTTCGTAGAGACATACATAATCTGTATGTAAAGAGATCTATAATACAATAATGTATATAATATCTATTTATTTATTGAAAAATGATATATGATATACATATATATATATATCTAATTATATAAACATACATTACATACATGTGTACACATATGCATCCTGTGTATACCAAGTTCAGATCCGTTTCACGCAGCTTTTGCCGTTGCGAAGCGAGAGCTCTCAGAGGACGAAGGCTTGGCAGAGACACACCAGAGAAACCTGTCGTGCGTCCGCTTCAACGTCGGTGATGACGCACCAAGGGCACCAACAGTAACGGTAAAAATGGTGGTTGTAACCAATGGTTTAGTGGTGGTTAATGAGCCGGTCAATAGTGGTTAGATTGGTTGAAAATGATCATGACTGGTGTGTCCAGATCGCCACCAAAAATGGCTGGCTGAATACTAGAAATGATTGACATACAGGATGATTTGGGGGTATCCCAATTTTAAGAAAGCACCACATGGGGATGGATTAATTCCAACATCCAAACATGGGGTTGTTCAAATCCCAACCCTTCGACTAGTTTGGTCATTCATGGGAAGTGAACAGCTGGGGATACGGGGCCCTTGACCCACAAAGACCATATGTTAGTATGAATCGGGTTGTGAAATATCAACTATGGTTCTTCTATTCCCATTCTTGCCAGAATGGATTTGTCCATAAATGATGTACCCCTATAGCTGTTTTGTTTCCCTATCAATAATGGTTATTCTTGGAAACTATATTGGTTGCTTCCCCATCACTAGGTGCACCTAGAGCTGATTAGTTTCCCCTATTCACAATGGAAAATCCACCATATTTTCTTGGGAAATCCCTGGGGAATCATCCATTTATGGAGGATTTTCCGCTGCCAGGTTAGTTCACCAAAGGGTATCATTGCTTCGTCAGCAGGTACCATGGCGACCCAGCAGATCCAGCTGAATGGCAGATCAGGCGATCGTCCCTGGAGCGCCCACCGTTCGTCTGGTGGAATTTGCAGCACCGTTGCTGGGTAGCCCCCGGGGCCAAGGACGGCGTTGTTCGATGCAGAAATGCTGTTTCTGGGAAGGTCGACCTGTGGAAACCCTGCTCCAATTGGTGAGTAAAACAAGGGGTCCAAGATGGTCCAAGGTAGATTTTCCCATCAACCAACGCGGTGAATAGATATTTTCGGACATCACCGCCATGATTGCGGCTGCAATCAAGCCTTGGTTTGACAGGACATGCCAAAGATGCGCCCCCTTGTGGTGAATATTCTACACAATGATATGCGGGTCCGGGGTTTCAACCCCTATGAAAAATATTGGTGAACCAACCAACCATCCCAAACATGGTGGAAAATCAAATGATTAAAACAACCAACCGGTATATCATTTGGGTGTTTCTCAAATTTGGGGATCCCGCAAATCGTCCAAGACTGTATAATCATTTGTAGTATCAAACCCACCATTTATGGGGTCCTGCAACGGGATATGGCTCGCTAGGAACAGATGGGTTGCCACACCAAGTGGCAGACACACAACCTGGTGCAGCACGATGCTGCAGCTTTTACTGCGTTCGAGCCCGGCTCAAGGCCTGGAAGAAAAGGTGGGTTCAATCCCATGTATGATACATCCATGATCCAACTGTACGTGGGTAGCTTGTCGCATCAACCCAAAAAGTTTTCTTGGATCATGGTGCATGCGTATGGCACAAGCGAGTTCAGCTCTCGCATTTGCTGTACAGCGGCACGTCCGGCTTGTTTGGCCTTCTTCTCGGAGAGGATGAAGTTCGGATCGAACTTGAGCTTCCAAACAAACTGTTTGATGAATTGAGTCAAACCGGCTCTCGCTGCTTTGGCCTTCTTGGTCAGGGAATCGGAGAGGTTCCAGTCTCCGGAGATCCAAATCAGCTTGCAATCTGATTCTTTGAGCTGCTCTTTCAGCTGGTAGCCCTGCAAGGCGCTTCTGGCATTGGAAAGTCCCAAGAGAGGACCTTCACTCTTGTTCACGGCATCGTAGACACCCTTGCTGTCCGTTGCCACAATGCCCTTGACATACTTCACAAGGTCATTGGCCTTCTCGAGAATGTTCCCATCGGGGATCGCACAGCAGCCGTTGAGTTGGCACCACATCCAGCGAACCCTGAAGTTGGAATCTTCTCCTTCGAGAACAGCTTGCATCTCGCCGTCGTTGGTAGAGATGGCCTTTCGGCGAAGTCTCCAAGATCGCCATGAAACCACATTGAGGCGGCCACTCTCTCCTTGAACTTGTTCTGGTCCTCCAAGGCATGTCAGAATGCCTCCGGTGGAACCGCCCTGGGGACGATTGTTGTTAGCCTGATCGGCCATCGTCACCACCGTCCAATCTTGCCAATGTTCCACATTGTCCAGCTTGTAGAGTTTGATCTCCATGGGGTCCTTTTTGAGCTCCTTGCAGAGGTCGTTGATCTCCTTGGCAGTCTGGATGCAAGGTTTGGTGGTCAACTCCGTCAGTAGGAGGTTGACTCGTGCTGACGCTTGGATCTGAGTTTGGGTACATGCCCATTGGAGAGCTCCCAGTGTAGCTCGACAGGCTGCAACTTCTCCAGGATGTAGAGCTCCATCTGGATCGCTGCGAAGACGATGAGGTGGAATTGCCAGTTCTGGAAGGTTCTCCAGGTAGAAGGACTGGTTCATCTTGATGAAACGTTCCCTCCGATCTTCGCAAACTTCAATGTCCACACCAGTGTGGCGGAACTCTTCGTCCTTGACGCTTCCCCATTGATAGGCTTGGTCCATAGCTTGTCGAACTCGAAGCCAGGTTTCGTTGGATAGGTCGCCAGACCTCACGAAGTCATCCACATGACCACCAACGAAGCCGATGAGCTTGTATTGGTCGGCATAGTTCCTTGGTTCCGGGTTCTTCTCAGTCCATACCCAGAATGAGTTGTCACCAGTCAGTCGATGACCTCCAAGCTTCTGAAGGGTGGTGTCAATGTCGCGCCATAGTTCACGAGGTGCAGTGGCGTTGCCGTAGATGTTGCGCATAATCCGCAGCAGTTCACCATCTTGAACATTGAGAGCTTTTCGAAGTTCTGGAGTTCCATGGGTCCACAATCTTTGACCTTCCATGGTTGCACTTCCTGTCTGCAAGAATGCAGTCTTCATATCCAAAGATTCCAGTCGCCAATTCCTCTGAGCCACCGTGATCAGAGAGAGGTGCTTCATGAGTTGAGACTGCACCGGCGCACTGGTAATGAAGTCAGCTTGTCCCAGATCAGGATGTTGGAATCCCAACAGGACAATCCTGGCCTTTGCCTTTCGTTGACCGCCAGCGTCAATGACAGTCTTGTCACCCTTGTCGGAGCGCTCTTGTAGTGCTTCGGCTCTGGATTCAGCAGGGATGTCCTTCCAAACCAAGACCCAACGGGCCTTGAGGACACGGCCACTTTGTTGAGCTTCTTGTTGCTCTTCGTAGGAGAGGCATCTCCTCACCGCACCAGTTCGAAGAAAGGAACTGATCTCGGAGTCTTTGGCATTGTTGAAGAGGCGTTGTTCTTCAGGTGATAGGTGTCGGTAGTGAACCTCCGTGGAAGACATCTTCTTGGTGAGGTAGAGGCAGGGGTTCCGTTTGAACTCCTTCTTCTTTGAGTTGGAGGAAAGGTCCACTTCGATCTCCATGATGTAGCCCTCTTCCACCTCGCTCAATGCCTGTGCGAAGAGATCATCATTTTCATCTTCGGTCCGTTGACGTTTAGAGTCTGGACCATCTTCTTCAGGTAGATCTCCTTCACGTTTGTCACCTCCAGGTTCAGGTTGGTCGAGTAAAGGAGTGCTTGAGGTGGCAGAACTCCTTCGAGATCCCGAGGAAGGCTCGGCACCTGATGCAGGTAATCCTTCATCTTCATCTGGGATGTCAAACTGGACCTTCCGAGATTTGGGTTCAGGTTGACCATAGTCATTGACTTCATCTCCGGGAGGAGGTCGTGGAACGAAGTCGATGGGAAATCCATCATCAGTTGGGGTCTTCTTGGTCACGAACCTCAACCGGGGTTTGATGATGGTCTGCTCGTCAGGCATCTTGGGCAAGTAGGGCTCCTCGATCTCCCCTTCCTCCGGCTCCTCATTGGTGATGTCCACAAACTCACGCTTGGGGATCATGTCGCTGAGTTGTTGCCATGTATGGGAGTCGTCACCCTTTGCCTCGAAGAGTCGTTGTTCTCGCTCACTGAGAGGTCGCACACTGTGCACCGAGGTCTTGTAGATCCTCTTCCCCAGGATGACCCAGACCACGTGTTTTCTCTCCTCAGCGGTTTGTCCAGCTACCAGTTCATGGAAGACCACACGTCCTGGACCAACCCATCTAGGTTTCCCCACAAACTTGTAGCCTCCACGGCGTCCAGCATAGACCGTGTGAGGGAGGAACTTCCGCCAGATGAAAACAGGTTGGGCCAAGGAAAAGGTCCGGATGGGCTGTCGAATGGAGGAATTCTTCAGCTTGGACATGACGGTCCTCGCTCTCGCTTTTCTCGCACATTCCTCAGCCAGCTCACGTTGAGTGAGCAATCGAAGGAACTCATGTTGCTGACGTTCCACTGGCAAGCTGAGTTGTTGTCGAAGCTCAGCATCACCCAGCTCTGCTTGACGTCCAAAGGCCCACTGAATGCTGGAAAAGCCTTTGACAAACTCTGTGTTGTTCAGGGCACTGGTTGCCATGGCCACGGAGAGGACTGGATCTTGATCGGGAAGAGCTTGTTGGATCAAGGATGAGGTGTCCTTGATTTGGCTGATGGCTCGCTCCGTGAGCCCATGTGCCCAGCTTTCACCATCTGGAGGAGGTAACACTTCAATGCTGAGGTCGGCCAGGAAGGCTGTCAGCTTGGCTGAAATCAAGGTGTTGGCATTGTCCGGGATGATGCAAGCTGGTCGAGGTTTGTCCATGAGCCATCTGGTGGTCAAAGTCTTGATCACCTGTTCCGCATTTTCCACACGGCTCTGATCATGGGGATATGTGAAGAGCACTTCAGTCACCTTGTAGCGGGTGGCCACGTCCATGAAGAGGATGAACTTCACCTTGAGGTCGCGTCCAGGAACAGTCCACTCACCCAGGTCAATGGACATGTGTTCCCAGGCTTGAGGCATAGGACGCATAGATCCGGGAGGGATCTGTTTGGAGGATGAGCCTCCCTTCTGAAGTTCCTCACAAATGGGGCAGGTGAACTTCCGGGCTTGGATGATCTTCCAAGGTTCCACCTGGGCATCCACCAGCATCCTGACGAGGTTCTTGGTGGAAGGATGGCCAGCCGCTCGATGGAAGCGATGAAGTTGAGCTTCCCATTTCTCTACCATATCCTTGGTAGGGTTCACTTCCAAGTCTTTGTCAGGTGGTTCTCCTTGATCGTCACCTTCGGGTTCTTCAGAAGGTTGAACTTGTTCTGAAGCGAAGTTTTCCATGTCGACGTTGTCCTCCACGGTTGCCGTCCAGAGCAGTCGCCACCATCGGTTGGGCAACATCTGGTTTCGCCAAGTCTTGGCGATGGAACGGCATAGTGCTGTTGGGTAATATGCCGATTTGTTTGGCCACTCCCAGTAGATCTCCACTTCGGGGTCAATGGCCACGACTGCAAGGATGAAGCCACATAGGAGGCGGAACATCTTCCTCTCTCTTCGTCTCTTCTTGTTCAAGAGTTCCTCTCTCCCCTTGTAGTTCAGGTCCACCCAGCTGCAGAAGAGAGTGCACATGGTTGAGATCCAAAACTTCTTTGGACGTTGCACTCGGAAAAGTTCCATCAGGGTGATGTAGGTCTCAGGCTTGTAGAGGTCGAACCCTTGAGCAAGGTTGATCCGTTGGGTTGGTATCCCTTCTCGCAAGCAGCATTCTGAGAGTTCTGACTCAGGGGAGCAGAACATCTCCCATACCAACGGCTTCTTGTCATAGACGAACTCAGAGAGGTCTGTCTGGAGGTTCTCATTGACATGGTTGATCATGTCCATCATCTTCTGGCCCACAGCGAGTGGAAGCTTGATGCCAGCTTTCATCTCGGCCATCATGTAGTCGGTCATGGCATCTGGGACTCGTAGTCCGGTTCCAGCTCCACTTCTTGATCCTTGAAGGCCTGAATCCGAGGGCCCACACGATTGAACACCTCCCGCTTCTCCTCCTCGGTCATGAAGTCCAGGGGGTTGATGGCGGACGGGTCCTTCGAAGCCCTTCCAGTCACTTGTTCCCACGATGTCGGTGAGCTTACTTCCTCCTCGGCAACGTCTCCGGAAGGACGAGTCTTCGGATTCTCCTTGGTCGGGGTCGATGGTGCGGCTCTTGACTTCGTTGCCGTCTTCTTGGAAGGAGCCTGTGCCGCCAAACTCCTTAGCTTGTCCTGGGCCTTCTTGGTGTCCTGAAGGAGGTGCTCGATGCGGCTTTCGGTGGTCAACTTGTCCATGTAAAGTCGAACCAGCTCTTCGTTGGGTTCCATGTCGGAGGGCAGGTTCTGTCGGAGTTGCTCCAGAGCTCGGCGCATCATCTCTGGATTCACCATGGTCATACTGTTGGATGGTGCTCCCTTCTTGGGGGTATAGGTGAGGCGGAGGCCACACGTGTTGCAGTGGGTCCAAGCTGCCCACTTGTTCCCCTGCTGCTTGGCTGGGCGATGGCTGTTGAAACACGGCCATTGATCCGGGGAAGTGCGTGGATCCCGGGGATCGGCTGTCACCGCCCGAGCCACATCCAGGTCGTCCTTGAGGTCGGTCTGCTTGTTCTTGTTCGCCATGTCGAGGGTCAACGGGTGAGTCGAGCACGTTACCCATGCGAGCTTGATGCTGAAGCTCACGTCGACGACGAACCAGTTGATCAAAGAGCTCATGGTGAGAAGTGGCCGTGTGCATGGTGAATGTCATGCAACTCTCATGTTCAAACTCCACAGTGTTGAGATTCATCAAAGTGTCGTGGATCGTGGAGTCTGACTCTGTGATGATTGACATGTGTGGATGACCTGAATGGCACCTCTTTCCTTCGTGAAGAAACCACACGAGATCCAACATGAAGTGACCCTTGGGATTGGTGTGCAACTTGAAGGGTGAGGCTTCGGGATGTTGTGCACATACTGAGTGTCCATCAGTGAAGTCGATGATCATGCCGTTACCCCGGATAAAGTCCATCCCCACTAGAACTGGAACGTGGTCATAATCTGGTAGGTGCTGGGCATCTGCTGGATCTGGAAGAACAAATGCCACAAAACTCTTGAGGGTAAGGCTGGACTTGATGGTCACCTGATACAAGGCCTGACCCCAAGCACCACTTCCGAAGCGAAAACGAGGTCGTCTTTTTGCATTGACTTCGATGGACGCGAGGTGGTCTTGGCTGATCACTGCCTGGATCAAATTTTTGATCGAGGTTTCGGGACCGGCACTGCAAGTTGCTCCACAATCGAGCATGCCGTAGTGCGACTTGGTCTTTGTGTCCGCAAGGCATAGGTCTTGATCATGGGTTCCAAGGCTGTTGGCTTCCATCGTGTCCTCCAAGTCGAACTGAAGGCCGTTGAAGTCGTAGTCGGAGAGCATGTAGGAGTTGACGTTACCTTGGTTCTTCCCCTTTGGTTTCCCATGTCCCTTGCCTTTCCCCTTCACAAACTGGTAGAAGTCCTCCAGTGCGAAGGTCACCTTCCCAGAACCCTTGGGCTTGCCCTTGCCCTTGTGCATGATGTAGTCCTGGTAGAAGTCGCCCTCGGTGAAGTACTGGATTCGATGTTTCCCTTTCCCCTTTGGAGCCATTCTGTCTGGGCAGTCCCGAGCCAAATGGTTGCCTCCACAGATGTAGCAACCACTTGAAGTTCGTCCTGAACTGGACGATGCGGCTCCAAAGCCTCGATCCTTTCGGACCTGTTGAGTGGTCCTTTGAGCTTGGGACCATGTCCTTTCAGCGGCCATGCTCTCCTTCTCCGCATTCTCCTCTGTCTCCTGCTCTTCCGTCTCTTCGGGAGGTTCCCATTCCTCTTCCCAGGTTGGAAGAGCTGCGGCAGCCCATGGATCATCCCACCAACCGGTGGAATCATCTCCCCACCAGTCATCCCCCTCGGCCATGTTGAAGTGGTGTGCACCTCCATGATGTCCAGAATGAGGTGCTCCACGATGATGGTGGTGGATCTGCTCATCAAAGAGAACCGTGAGGGCTTGGGAGACGGAGTCATAGTCCAATTGATTCTTGGTGGAGGCTAGGATTGACCTCCACTCATCACCATTGAGTGCAGCTCCACTGAGAAGTCGCCATCCACGAAGTTGATGGAGAATGAAGCTGTCGGCCAAATTCATTCCACGCTGAGATTTCCTGCTGGTTCGGGAAGCTCGGCCATCATCTGGAGGAGCTTCGGGATCTTCCGTTGGTACACGTTGGTAGTCGGCCCTTTTGGTCGTCGAGGTCTCCTTGGTTTCCGAGGCAGCTTCAGTGTGAGGCGCATCATCATCTTCCGAAGCTGATGAGCCGGAGTCCTCGAAGTCAGCCGATTGAAGGAGTTGACCAGGTGCACCCTTAAGCTCCATGAGGGATTCCACAAACTCCTCGAAGAAAAGACTCTCCCTCACGAGGTAGGCGTTGATGTTCTCCCCCGGATGTCGACGGTAGTTGAAGTACTGGTTCATCACCGCCGCCGAGTTTGGCAACTTCCGCCTTACCAATGGCGAAGCTTCCAACTTCTTGAGCAGGTTCTCCACTCCATGAGGTCCGCTGATGTCATGGTGGCTCCAACTCATAGCAAGCAGGCGGGCAGGTCCTGTCAGCTTGGAGACGAGCCTTGGTCCCAGCAAGGATCTCTGAGACTTCTTTGTTCCTAGGCAGAACCAGCTGACCTCACGCTGGTATCGCCTCCATCCTCTTGGATTCCCGTCCCATGATGGAACGGATTCAGCCGTTTGACGTTGGCTGTTCATCATCATCGTGCCGAAGAAAAACCTTAAGGGGAACTTCTTCTTGAAGTTCAGGAAAAAGTGGGGTTAAGCTCCCTCGAACTCAACCAGGTTAAAGGCAAAAAGGAGCACTGCCAGGTAGGCCAAAATGTGCTCGATGAGGAAAAAGTCTGTGGCCTTGACCACAGTCACCTAGCCCAAGCGCAGGTGGTAGTACCGGTTGGGATCGTTTGTCCCGTGAACCTGGAAGCCCTCTGGTGCCCAGGTTTGCAGCAGGTAGGAGAGACAGATTGCCGCAGTGGCAGGGTCGTTCTCCAGCAGCGACCACCAATTGTTCACAGCCCTCAGGTAGAACTCGCGGAAGCGCAGGTCCTCACCAGGCAAAGGTTCCGGATCAGGCTCCGGACGGGCACTCTATCCCCCAAGTGTGGTAGGTAATCCGGTGGAAGATTGATCACCACAGGTGGTACCCGAGGAGCTCGTGGATGAGATCCAGCAGCACCTCTGGCCAAGGCCAAAGCAGGTCCCCAACCAGGAGCGCGGCCAGCAGAACCACGAACAGGTAGTCGAGGAGCAACAGGTCGGGGTGGCACCACTCTACCCCGAGGATGTTGTGCTGCCCTAGCTGCAGCAATTGGCACAGGAACCCTTGAGGTCCCTGAACCGGATACCGGTCCAACCACTCGAGGTCCAGCCCAAGGTCGCGGTGGCCTCGATGCCGAAGATGGAGCAGCACGTGAAGAGGAAGGCCTCGGTGATCGTGACCTGCTGCTCGACCGTGCCGTAGTGCCCCAGGGATCCGTGCAGAGCTCCAGGTGCTCCGCTACCAATGCAACGGGATATGGCTCGCTAGGAACAGATGGGTTGCCACACCAAGTGGCAGACACACAACCTGGTGCAGCACGATGCTGCAGCTTTTACTGCGTTCGAGCCCGGCTCAAGGCCTGGAAGAAAAGGTGGGTTCAATCCCATGTATGATACATCCATGATCCAACTGTACGTGGGTAGCTTGTCGCAGGTCCCCTATTTTGAGAAACCTCCATTTAACTACTTGATAGATGGTTCATAAGGACCATCATTCAACCATCATGAGTTAACTGGCTGAATCTTGAAAAATTGTGGTTAGACTGGTTAGAGGGTGTCAAATGATCATCAACAATGACCCACGATCACCTCTGACTCAGCCGATCCGTAGCTTAGAGATGGCGATCACGCAGCCGCATTTGCACACAGAACGGTTCGACCATCCTTGGGAGATCGAACCAACCCATAGGTGGTGATCTACCACTGTAAACCCACAACATTAACCTATAATTAGCCATGACTAGACACTAAATTCCATCAAATCAACCACTATAAAATCCATCAAATCAACCACTATAAACCGTCAAACATGGGCCCTTCGAGTTGGGACACCAGTACCACCATCAAGGCCCTCAACGCTTCACAGCCACGGCTCCTCCCATGAGTTACCCGTTGTGGGTCCATGCCTTCTCCCCATCGCAGGCAGCAGGCTACAAGGAAGTGGTGCATGTACCTTGGCGTCGGAAGAAATGAGCGACTCTGACTGCGGTTCGTTTCTTCGCAGCCTGTGCTTGGAGAGAGAGGGCTTCATAGATATATGTTACATAGTTATTAGATAACAAGATATTGGACAATTCTATGTCTAGTACACTCTGAAAAAATTGTGCATGGATATCGTTTTGGTATGTATATATATATATATAAAGATATGTATATACACATATAGTTTTATACAGACTAAAAAAAACCTGGTAAAGCATGGCAAACACTTGAAACACATGCCAGGTTTCTAGATATCATCTCATGACCACCGAATCACAAAAGCCATCATCCACAAAAGCCATCATGATATCAGATGACAAGTAGCAAATCCATCATCCACAAGCCTCATATGCTAACCACCCAACGGTTTCATTGGCACCATCCGCACACCAAGTTTCACTCGGCGGGATCGGTGTTGCAGGGCCACCATTTGTAGCCTGCGCCAGGGGTGTCGGAACCCCTGAAATGATAGAAAGCAGGGAGCCATTAGATTGATCATCCCACTGGGTAATAGCAAGCGTGATTTGTAGCGACACTCGTAGCTTAGTAATAGTTACTAAGTGGGATGATCATCAACTACTCCCATGTATGTGGGAAAATCTTAGAGATAGTAACCACGCTTCGTAACTACCCGTTGATAATGATAAATAGGTGTAAACTTACCATGGTTAGGGGCACCACTTTCGTAGCCTACAACTGGGACATAGCCATGGCTATGAATCTACGAACCCTGGAATCACAAGGTAGCTGAACCAACCTCGAACCAACCATGGTTGGTTAAAGCCATGGGATGATCATCCAGCCGTAATGACTTGGTGGTTTTTCAAAATAATAGGAACCTAAATCACCCTTTATCAGTCATGTATAGCAATAAACCAACATAACCAGTATAGTTGGTAAATCCCCTATTTTTGCTTATCAATCCCTGGTCAATAGCCGTACTTAACCATTGTTAAACGACAATAAATCAACCATAACTCGGAGGTACCCCCATGGCTTGAGAAACCACGAGATCTGTCTTCCGCGTGCCGTGCCTTCAGCACATCGCTGACAATTCCTTAGTGGACTCCGCCGTATGGTCGGCTCGGCGATACGTGCCGAGCCAAAGTCCAACTGCGCACGGTGGTTGAACATCTGTGAAGAACATGAGTCGCTTCACCAGCCCTACATATGGTTAATAATAAGGGAAAATGACCAACAATAATAGTGGAGATATGCCAACTATATGGGTGAATCAACCCCTAAACATTGGGGTGTTTCTTAGGATAGGGGATTATAATGGTTTAAAAGGGA
This sequence comes from Symbiodinium kawagutii, assembly GCA_009767595.1. Classification (NCBI taxonomy): domain Eukaryota; class Dinophyceae; order Suessiales; family Symbiodiniaceae; genus Symbiodinium; species Symbiodinium kawagutii. The sequence continues at coordinate 499,041 of VSDK01025670.1, read as the reverse complement.
TAATAACCAAGAGTTATAGGGGGAATGTTTCTTAGAATAGGTGACCTCCAAAGTTATGGCTGGTTTATCGCTATAGACGATTCATATAAAGGATAATTTGGGGGTACCCCTATTTTTGAGAAACCACCATTGGGGGAAATGAGAAAACACACTGAAAACAACGAACTAGTACACAAAATGTACTGGGATCCATCAGACGCATCATCAAACATCAGGATTCATATCCATTTCTGGTTAATTGAACACCTATTTCTGGTAATTAAGCATGCATATTTGGTTTGGTAATCGGTTCTTGAGCTGGTTAGCTGGGGGCCACAAAAACTGACCGCAGCTCAGTATAAATACACAGGGCTTACATGCTTGAACTTCGATCTTATAATTTCAGCTTTACCCTCATCAACAGAGCCTCCAGAATGGTTGCTCTACATGACTTCTAGGCTCCAAAAATTTCCTGGTCACATCTCCGAAACGCAGAAGGTAATGGATCCCCAGCTTTGCCAACCAGCAGACCGGTTGATGGATGGCTTCAACCGTGGTCGGTCATGGAGGTCTTGGCACTGGAAGTGCCACTTCGGAGAAACGAAAAAAGCAGCAGCCAAATAATGGTTGACAATAATGATCTGGTTGATCAATGATTCGGAAGATGGTTGACCATCAATTATCATAGCTATATTATGGTTGACAGCAGTTAGGAATATCAATGATCATTTGCTTTGATCAAGAATGATAGCTGGAACAAACAAGCATAGTGATTGTTTTGTTGGATGAGGTGTACCAAGTTACAAAACTGGAAACCACCACTGGAACTCGGGCGGAGTCAGCAACGACCCAGCGCATGGATGGATGTTTCCGTTGGTCAATGATGCTTAAGGATGATGGTCAATAATCATGGTCAATAGATGTTAATAGTGAATAATAGTTGAATTTCGACTAATCTTGACCATCATCCTTAATCATCAATGATGTATAGTCATGGTACAATAGATGTCCATGACTAGTGATTAAATAAAACAATGGTTAGCATCATGGTCAATAGTTGTCAGTAGTGATCAATGACGATCAACAATGGTTAGTGATGACGAATTATGGTAATTACTGATCAATGATGACTGATTGTGGTCAACAATGGTTGATTTTATCCATCAGCTATTCTGTCTGCCAAAATAAGCAAAAACCTTGCAAGTATATGTAGGGGGCACCCTGGTACATGGATCTTGGGAATCATTTTTGCGGCTAATCTCGAGCATTTATCTTCACATCTCGGGCAGTTCTGATTTTGGAACATGGCTGCCTCCATTTTCTATATGGCTATGGGTCGATGTTGACCAATCAACTATTCCTAATTAACTCACTGTGGATACACCAACCAGTGGTAATAACTAACATATGGTTAATAACTAATTGTCAATGTGCCTCCAGGTCATATGAAGAACTGCATGTGGGTCAATATTACACATCCATTCAAGCCATCATGGTTGGGGCTCATCCCAACAGCCCCATCGCCAACCATGGCCACTGATGGTTGATGATCATAGCTCACCAACAATGCAACCAAAGGAGCTCCTTTGTAGCACCGTTGGGTGGTAGACCCTGCGTCGATAAGAGGCGCTTGTAGCGAGCGTGGCATCAGAATGATTAAATGAGGTACATGCGTACATGCGTGGCATGCACATGCAACTGTGGGATCCTTCGTCCCATCAAAGCAACCAATCATTTGCAGATACATCTGCATGTACATGTACATATACATACAATGCATACATACGTACATACACATATATATATACATATATTATATACATCTGTGCGGATGTCTGTGCGTGCTCATATCTACGCGCAAATATGTTTCCTTATTTACATATAAAATCAAATATTTGAACAATCATAAATATACTGATCTACATGCGTCCAGTCCAATCATGATTCTACATGTGTCCTACATACGCCGCTCAGTACCAACCCCCAAGCTGTAGTCCCATATGCGGTGCTTCCCCAGAACGCCATTCCTAACAATCGTCAAGCTTTGAGGAGCGGAAACAATCCTCTGGTTGATACAAATCGGTTGTGTACAAAAGTTGGTTAAAAATAACGGGTTAACTACTGGTGCTACTAGATATTCATAACCAACCAGTACTGGATATTGATAACCAACCTATTGTAACATCAATTTTGGGGATCTAAAAAACCTGGCTGCTGGATTGATATGGAACTGGGGGGTTGTCGGGGTCGATCAGCTGTTGACCATGCACTGGCGATCACCCGCAAATGTATGGGTTACCAGGATTCCCAACAAAACTAATTAGAACTAGTTGGGATTAGTTGTTGAAGATAGGTTGGATTAGTTGCCATGTTCTATCTTGAAGACTAGGTTGTGGATTTGTTGGGGATCCTGGTAAGCCATTAGAAAAAAATGGTACCTACAAAACAACCTGCAAAAAGTAGCCCGGTCGCTGAAGAGTTGATACAAAGCTAATCAATTTCCGACCAGCTATGCTTGGTCTATCATCACCAGGCTATGAGAATACCTATGTTGTCGCTGTATGTGAATACCAATGATGGGCTTGGTCTCCCGAAGCCAAGCATTGCTGGTTGATCATCAGCCAGTTTCAATGCTGATTCATCATCCATAGCCACTAGGAAGCATCATTAACCGTCATCGCCCTTGTGTAATCATCACAAGGCAATGGAAAATGAATGGCCATTCCCAATAGCTAAACCATCATCAATCAACCAACCAAATCATCACGACAAACCACCTACAAATACTACTTTAACCGGTACTAATGAATACTAACCATGTACACCACCACTGACCACTATTACCCATCATCATCATCATCACCATTATCACCACGATCATCATCATCATCATCATCATCATCATCATCATCATCATCATCATCATCATCATCAATACTCATGTGTACTCTATGTGGTGGCCATCAATCATGCATCCCTAACCATCAAATAGCCATGGTTGTTGAGGTTGTTGATCATCATTCACGGCTATTAAACAATGCTAAGCATGTGAACCATCGAAAATCATCGTCAATCATTAATCATTAATCATTAATCATTAATCATTAATAATAATCATCATCATCATCATCATCATCGTCGTCGTCATCATCATCATCTACCGTCATCTACCATCACTACCATCACTACCATCACTACCATCACTACCATCACTACCATCACCACTCCGAACCAAGTGACCAACCATGAAACGGTCATCCCAACCAAAGCCGGTCGATCGTCACCGGCTGTACCTCTGTGGGCACGCAGGTCATGGTGCCAGGCCTCGGCGCGGAATTGGCGCCTGAATTGGAAGGGATTAACAATGGGAAGTAGTGGTGGGTTGATAATACTAGTTAGTAATCCCAGTAATACTAGTTAGCTAGTAATGGGAATTAACAAAGTCAGGCAATCTCCAATGGCTTGACAAAATGGGTTGATGCTAGTTATTTTTACCATTAGCAACCTATGACAAATGGCAATCATTATTGACAATCTGCAATTTTTGCGCCTTAATGAGTTGATAGTAGGATTATCAACTCAGTATAAACATGATGGCTAATAATAGGTTACCCAATGGGTCAATAATCATTGATAATGATATGTTATCCTTAAAAACTCAATCTTCATCCTTCAGTAAAAATGATAATTGGTCAATAATGAGTTGATTATAGGTCAATAATGAGTTGATAGTAGGTTAATAATGAATGAAGTAATACTGGGAAGTAATAATAGTAATAATAGTAATAATTGTTTGATAATGGGTTGAATCATCTTCAACAAAGTTTGGCTAAGGGAAGTAATAATGGGTTGATAATAGGTTAATGATAGTTGATGGTGAAAAATAACGATATGTGAAAGCAGTAATAGTTAGTGAGAGTAAAAACAGCTTATTAAGCATAAAAGGGAAAATTGTCGCTACTAATGAAGCTCAGTGATGGTGATGGTTAAGTGATTAGTATTTTATGGTTAACTAATGGTATATTATATACTATGGTTAATGATCAGTTTCATAATTACATTAGTGAATGGTTAAATGTAAGGTTTGGAAGATAACTGGAAGATATATCCCTTAATTACTGTAGTTCGTAATTACATTGGTGATGGTTAACTAATGGTCAGTGATGGTTCGCAGTGGTTAGTGATGGTTCGTAATGGTTATGAACGGTTAGTAGTGGTGAGTAATGGTTTGCAATGATGGTTATTAACATTGATGAATGATGGGTGATGATCATCAATACGGGTGAATAACATTGAAAAAGGTTGGTAACACTTCGTGCTAGTTGGTTAGAACTGGCTTGTAACACTTAGTAATGGGTAGTTCTGTTTGTTGGTACTATGAATGCTGAGAAATGGTCGCTTGGAAGCACAAGCCGTAACAAAGCCAGATTCTGGTCAGTAATATTACGGGCAATTCCCACCCTTTGCCCTGCAGGTACAAGAGTGACGGGATCATCATCATCAGCATCATCAGCAACATTATCATCATCATGATCATCCTCACCATGATCATCATCATGATATATCATGATGATCATCATCATCATCATGCGGGACGTGGTGGACCCGCACGCACTCCCGGGGCTACTTCTTTTGTGTATATGAAACATATAGTTCAGCGGGGGTGGGACTTTTGATTTTGGTAATGAGTTCTTCGTATATATGAAACATATAGTTCAGCGGGGGTGGGACTTTTGATTTTGGTAATGAGTTCTTCGTACATATGAAACATATAGTTCAGCGGGGGTGGGACATTTGATTCTGGTACTGAGTTCTTTTGTGTATATGAAACATATAGTTCAACGGGGGTGGGACTTTTCATTTTGGTAATGAGTTCTTTTGTATGTATGAAACATATAGTTCAGCGGGGGTGGGACTTTTGATTTTGGTAATGAGTTCTTCGTATATATGAAACATATGGTGCAGCGGCGGTGGGACATTTGATTCTGGTAATGAGTTCTTCGTATATATGAAACATATAGTTCAGCGGGGGTGGGACATTTGATTCTGGTACTGAGTTCTTTTGTGTATATGAAACATATAGTTCAATGGTTGATGGATGGTTGATGGATACCACCAACATGGTTGATGGATAGACCCACCATGGTTGGTGGATACACCCACCATGGTTGCTAGTAATACCCGCACTTCCCACCCTTTGCCCCTGCGGGGCAAAGGGTGGGAATTGCGCGTAATATTATTATACTGGCTAGTTATGACAGTGATTGGCATTTCTGCTAAGTCACATATCTTTTCTTGCCAATAGATGCAGGGGACAATACTTGGGTCTCAACTATCTGTAGCTTTACATTCAATGAGTAATGCTTGATTGGTCGTCAATTTGCCAACCATTTAATATATAGATACATACTGTATACATATATGTGGATGTTTCTCAAAATAGGGCACCTCAAAAAAATAGTTGGTTTCTTACTGTAAATCATTAGTTTATATGAGATGATTGAGGGGTACCCCTATTCTAAGAAACCCCTATATGTATATATATATATATATACATATATACATGTATTTACATTTATATATATATATATGTATACGTACATATATACATATATTATATATATATATGTCAACCTGTGCATTTGTATACACCGGCAGCATCCAGCCAAGTCACCGTGTCGTGGTGATGGGAGGAGCTGTCGTTGTCATAGCTTTCGTGGTGGTGCTGGTGCTACCCACCTGTCGCAGCGGCTCGCAAGGCGAGCGCAAGTGACGTTGCCAACAGTTGTTCATAGCAAGTCACCAACATGAGGGATGGCAAATCATAGTGGATCAGGAACCAACAGGAACCAACAACTTCGAAGAAAGCGAACAAAGCTCGGGTTAGACATGAAGAGGTCCTAACAGGTGGTGTTCAGGTGCTTTTGTCCATGCGCAGCAAGATCGCTGGTCCTTGCAATGCTCCACGTCTTTTTTGCATCTGGGAGGGTTTCCACTTCCGGGTCACTTGGAGTCTCTGTTGATCATCAGTATTCGCTAGATGAAATATCATTCTGAACCATCAATCATCAGCACTACCAAGCATCAATCGAAGCCATGGTCAACCATCACCATCAAACATGAGAAATGGTTAATCATGGTTAATCTACTCATTACTAATGTAACCTACTTCACCATCACCATCCATCTAAGCCACGACCAACCCATTACTAAGCACTACGCAGCCATAGCTTCGAAGCTGCCTGACAGTCGCAGAGCTGCCCTCCGCAAGGCCAGGCCTCACAGGCAATGGAAAAAATCACCAGATTTTTTCGTAAACCTTAGGGAAACCCGGTAGAAATGGTGGATTCTCCATTGCCATCTTGGTTTACCGGTATTAAGCTGGTCAATGCCCAGCAGGGGGTAACCAGCAACCATAAGGAATCTATACCAGGATATACCAACTATACATGGCGAAATGGTTCAATATTAACCAAATGGCGAACATGCCAACAGTTAGACTAGTGACGGGTCATTGGGGGCATGTGAAGAGAAGTGGTACTAGGTTTTGACCCAAAGCCATATGTGCTTACGAAAAGGGCTTTATTGATGGTATATAGGTTGGCAAAAAGTGATAATTTTGTGGGATAATGACCAGGAATCATCAACGATTTCGGCCAAGTTGGTGAATATCATTGTGAGTACCAGGTTTGGCAGATACAATTAGCTTGCTTGCATGGCTCGAAAAGCATACTGTAATTGAGAGGAACCACTCCGAAAAATATTAATACCAACAAGTGCTGCCAAACGAAACGTGCCAAATGCTTAGAGAGGCAAGTCTGTCGGTGCTTGGATATGGATTAAGGACACACGTAATCGCATATTCGCACTCCTGTATACATAGGAATTTCTCAAACTTGGGAATCCAAAAAAATGAATGGTTTATTGCCATAAACGATGATTTGGGGGTACCTCCAGTTTAAGAAACCATCACATGTGTATTGTGATGTTTCTGTTTGTTTATTTTCTATGTGCACCAAGAATACGCAAGTGCATCTGCCTGGAAAGCACTGGACATACTTTCATTGAACCATGCCTTGAGCGTTGAAGGCTTGATCAACTAGACATGCTTTGACGAAACTTCTCAGGGTAAGGTTCGGGCTGTTTGGGGTATGTTAGACCAACTATCAAACAGCTATTAAACAGCTGTTTGGGTTCTTCTTTTTGTTAAATCCGAACCAAAAGAGGTAGCGATTTAAAAGAACGGCTATTCCCTGCCACTAGGGTCGGTTGATTTTGGTCTGATGGCAGACAACTGCGTAGAGAGATACTCCCCCAAGATAGCGAGCAAAAAGCATCACCGCACACCTAATCGTCCCATGGGCACCTACTGCTATGATTCCCAGTTTGGTTGCATATGGCAGTGGGTCAAAACCCTTAGTCCCCCTGATTCCCTATCATTAACCATTATTTTCCCTATAGTTTGTTGGTTACCCACCATTATTGGTTGGTTAATATTGACCCATAGCCATATCTCCAAAACAGCTACAGCTAGTGCAAGTTGGTAGGTGGACTGCGGATGGGGAACAGCCATTGACCATCAGGAAACTCAAGGAAATGTTGGCTAAGAGTTGTTAGTCAATACCAGTGTTAATCGAGAAGACTTCATGTTGGGATCAAAATAGCTTTTGTCCATATGAATATGAGTGTTAATTGTGGAATGTCACAGATGATGTCCCTTTCATGATTAACCCGCAGCTAGGTGTTGCCCGCTGATCACTATCTCCTACACACCAAACATGGGCCTGTGAATTTTGCTGGACATAGCCACAAAGCCACAGAACGATCACTCCGATGTAAGAGCAAATCATGACAATTTGCCGCAGCGCAAATCTGGGCATTTGCGAAAACCCAGCGGCACTGACAGTGATTGCCGGAATTGAACCGGATCACCCACAGTTGATTGTGATCATTGGTTGTCCTCGCAGTTGATCACAGCGGTTGATCACAAGCACATTAAGGTCATTCTTAGCAGTGGTCATTTCTGACCATTAGACGTTACTAAGCATCGATTACCATCAATCATGATACAATCAGTATTGTAAACATCAATGAATCAACGCAACAGCAGTGAATTGCACGAATCTGCGGTCAACTGGTATTGACCAGTATTGGTCATCATTAACCATCAAATTGACCATCAAATTAACCATTGAATTAACCATCATTAGCCATCATTAACCATCATTAGTCATCATTAACCATCAAATTAACCATCAACTTAGCCATCATAAACCATCGATCACCAATCCCAGTCTGACCCGTCGTCACTGGTCCGTCCCAGTCACCCCAGCAGGCAGCTGTGCACAGGCAGCTTGACACCGCGCATCTGTGGTGCCCCAAGTGTTCACCACTGCACGACAGCCCTGGGAGATGCTGGTGATGGCTGGGGCAACCATCATGTCGGGATTCTTAAGAGGATAATAATCTATAAGGGATTTCTAAGGGGAGATGATTATAATCTCAAAAATGAGTTTGGGCTTCTCAAAAATCTAGAAGGGATTTAGAAGGGGTTATAATGGTTGATAATAGGGGAGAACCACCAAAACAAATGGTTAAACAACTATCATATTGACCATCATACGGTATATCATGGGGATTATAATGATTTATACAGGATAACAACCAACAATTCTAGCGGGATTGCGGGGGATATACCAAGCATATGGGTCTCAAAATGGGAAGTTATGGTTGGTGTGTTACTATAATTGATTAACATTGGATGACAACGGGGGGTACTACTATGGCTTGAGAAACACCCATCTAATAATGATGATGGTTACAACATTGGTGAGTAATGGTTCATTGTGGATGATTGTGGTCTGCGAGTTTCGGACAGCAGTCCGAACTATGGTGCATAATGCTTAATTACTCGTGGTGAATAATGTCCAGGATTCTATTGATAATTCTGGTAGTGGCTATCGGTCAGCAGCGACGAATATCGTGGTTGATAGTTCCTGAAGGCTGATGATGGATCATCATCAGAAATGTGCTCAACATAATTCATAACTATGATCATGGCCAGAGCTAGGGCCAGAACACGCTCAACACTTCATGGCCCCGACCTATCATCAATCATTTTCAACCAAATGAGCTGGTTAACTAACGACAGGCCCGGGAAGAAGAGCAAGAAGTAACCAAAGCACTAGGTGTCTGGCTACAGCTACTAGTGTCACCTGAAGCAATCAACGATTTGTTCACTAGACAATAGTGTACCACGAGGAATAGTGTGTGTTTTGTTTCATGAAGCAATAGGGTATTACTCGAATTTTGCGGGTGGTTTCAAGTGCCAAATTCAGAATGGGACAGTTTCTTCACTGGACAACAGGACTCCATGTGTGATTTGCTTCCCAAAAATGGTGGCAATCATAGTATGGCACCAATCAACTCAATCATGAACCTTGGTGTTTTCTGAGACTGCATCAATTTGACAACAGACTCACATAGCTGGCCTGATTTATAAAGTCCACAATGGCACGACGACGGTAGATCCAGCTGCCAATAAACCTTCCCAACATTTGCTTGTAAATCATCAATTGAGCTGGTATTATACCTAGTGGTGCTTCATTCATATGAATCTACCATAAATTGAAATCTACCACTACTTCTTGGCTCTGCCTGCTTTGTCAGTCGACGCTCCATCTTGCTTGGTGGTAGCACCTGGATACTGGTCGCTTGAGAATAATCAGTGATACTGTCTGATACTGCGAGATACTGCGAGTGAATTTGTTCCTAAACGAACATATCACTATAAACCTATGGGACCATTAAAAACCTATGGTAACTACCATCATAAACCATCATAAACTTATGGGAATTATCGGTATAAGCCTGTGGGTTTTGCAATTTTAAGATACTTCTCGGTAATCATTTGCAGCCTCCTTTTCACTCTTAAGGTGTTCCAGGTTACCAGGTTTTGACTGACGCCCACTGGCTTTGGCACTGTGAAAAAAACTCACAGCTATTCGCCTCAGTTGCCAAAAAAACAATATGGTTAGTAACCAGACACCATATGGTTTCTTGCTGTGTTGGTCATAAATATGTCGGCACACGTCATTGTACAAACTCTTATAACATCTTATAAGTATGCTGATCTCCCGGAGAATGGTGAGAACCCCAATTCTCAGAAACAGTCAGAGATGGCCGCAGAGACATTTTCAGTTCAAACGGGGCAACTCTGTTCAGAACAATACCCATCAATGGTGGCAAAGCCAAATCTGAGTGGTTTCTCTCCCCAAGGGATCATGAGAGTTCAAGGGCAAACCATGGCAGAACCATTTGATACCGTTTGTACCCTTTGGTACTGACACTGGCGCCTAAATCCACTGAAACTCATTCTGGACGGTCGAGCTGTTCCCACCTTCACCTGGACTGCCCCACGTCACGACATTTCCATCAGCCAAGATCGCAGCAAAAGCGCGATATGTGGCATAAATCTGTTGAACATTCCTCAACTTATCCTGGACTTGGGAGCTGTCACCGCCAAACAGTGGAAGGCCCCACGTCACGACATTTCCACCGGCCAAGATTGCAGCAAAAGCAGTCCACGTGGCATGAATCTGCTGAACATTCCGCAACTGAACCTGTACTGCCGAGCTGTCACCACCCTCCTTTGATCTGCCTGGCCAGGTTACAACACTGCCGTCAGCTAAGATTGCAGCAAAAGCAAACGCTGTGGTACAAATCAGCTGAACGTTCCTCAGCTGATCTTGGACTGTAGAGCTGTCACCACCTGAACTGCCCCAGGTCACGACACTTCCGTCGACCAAAATTGCAGCAAAGGCACTCTCGGTGGCATGAATTTGCTGGACAGTCCTCAGCCGATCCTGCACTGTTGAGCTGTCACCGCCATCTATCTGACTGCCCCATGTCACCACACTACCGTCAGCCAAAATCGCAGCAAAAGCACCTGCTGTCGCATGAATCTGCTGAACATTTTTCAGCAGATCTTGGACTCCAGAGCTTTCACCACCAAAAAGTGGAGCGCCCCAGGTCACCACACTTCCATCAGCCAAGATTGCAGCGAAAGCACTCCTTGTTGGACAAATATCTTGAACATTTCTTAGTTTGTCCCGGACTGCAGAGCTGTCACCACCCATTGCTGGAAGGCCCCATGTTACAACACTTCCGTCATCCAAGATTGCAGCAAACGCTGCTGCCGTCGCATGAATTTGCTGAACGTTCCTCAAGTGATCCTGGACTTGAGAGCTGTCACCACCCTGAACTGGATAACCCCAGGTCACGACACTTCCATCAGCCAAGATTGCAGCAAAAGCACCGTGGGTGGCATAAATCTGCTGTACATTTTTCAACTGGTCCTTGACTCTGGAGCTGTCGCCACCATTCTTGCGATCGCCCCAAGTAACAACTCCGTCACCTTTTCCACACCACAGCGCGAAGGCTGTTTTTGTTGCAGCCACTTTTGGCTGCTGCGCCACAGCAGCGATGGCGTCTCCATCTTGCAACCTGGTAAGTTCTAGCGGTTCCGTTGGATCATCCAACAGACGTCCGTCAGGCGCAGCAAGCCTCAGAAAAGGTCGACCCAGAGACTGCTGCACTGCCCTTTTCAAGTCCTCAACTGTGCTGTTCGACTGCGGAACTGAGACAGTTTCACATTGTCCACTCGGCAAAGATGCGCGAAGTTCCATGCTGACTTCGAACAGAGGTCGATACAAGCGCTGATGTCTGCTGACGGCTGAAACGAGACCATGGTCAGGGCGTGCACTGCTGTTTGGGTCATTGATTCCCCAGGCCAATTCATGGGTTTCCATCCCCCGTGGATAAACATCCGTTACAACAGATAGCCACTACTATGCACTCTTAAGCATTCACCTCCCACCAACCACTTACTTGTGATCATTGAAAATCATTGATGGGTAATAAATGGTAATAATAAACATAAATATACCTTCAAACTCTGATCAAAGCTCACGATACCAATCCCACACCTTTCTCACCGTCAGAGGGGCTGCTGCTTCAGTGGTCGTCATAGTCTGCTGCGTCGTGGTCTGCTGCGTCGTGGGCGGCTGCGTCGTGGGCGCTGTGGTCGTTGGTGCTTCGGTAGAGGCACCTTAGTCAACAAGAAACCGTGGTGCCGGGGGGCAACTACAGTAAGCGCCAGAAATGATTACTGGTTGGTGGTTTCAACCCCTATGAAAAACAGAAGTCAACCAACTATTTGTTAATATTTACTATAGGGAAAATAAAAACATGATTCAAACCACCAACCAGACTACTTCATAGTAATTGATGGTGATTACTTGGTGGTAATTGTTACTATCATTATTAATTAATTAACATTGTTACTACTATCATTATTACTGCCGTTTGTCACCAATGGCCGACGATAAATCACCAAACAAATTAACCAACAGAATGTTCTGAGTAGAGATGCTATGCTATTACCTTAGTCATCCAGCAGGTTTTTCTGGCGTCGATGCTATTGATAGCTGGAAATGTTTCAGGCCATGAAAATCAGATTTGGATTTCTGGCGGCACGAGACATGTTCTTGGGATGTTCACGGCTTATGCCCAGGCATGGGGTTGCATCTTTAGGAACAGCTTGTCGGATTGCAAAGGTCAATCAGCTTGACAAATCAGACTGAACAGCTGTTCGCCATCAAAAAGCTTTGCTAATGTTGACGCCCGTCCCTGGAATGACTTCCGGCTGTGCGGCAGGCTCAATGCTGTTAACGGCCCCATGGCCATGTGAACATTTGCCAAAATGTTGAGCCTTCTGAAAGGAAGGCAAACTTGGGGCCCATGTTGTGGCGGGTGTGCCCATCTGTGGCCCAAAAAATTTGGTGCTGTCCCCCCCATGGATATCTCTGGATGGTTCTGGTTGGAAGCTAAGCTCGTCACTATGTTTGGTAGGTAAACTGCATTAAACATCATCAAACCATGCTTTTTCATAGGTAAAACATCATGTTGTGATATCAAACAAAAAACATGTTTTGCAATGTTGCAAGGTCAAAAAAAACAGTTTTGATAGGTCAAAATGGTAAAAACACCATGTATTGATAGGTTAACCCTTCCCGGATGCCACAAGAAAAGCTGTGGATTTTGGCATCGACCTTGGAAGCCGAGGGACTCCCCAGGCAGGATCCCACCAGGTCGTAGGCCTCCTCAGAGTCGGCACGGTGACATAGCTGCAATGGTGACGGTAGCATACAGTTTCGAGGGATGGCTTCGCATGTTTAGGGGTATTAACATCTGATTGTAGGTGATTATTGACATGTCTTAGTGTATATGGGTTACGCGTGGTTACGCAAAGAAGTTTATGTGGACATAGGTAAATACGGTTGTATAGGCTTAACATCAACGGGATGGCTAACCTAAATATATTTTGCGAGGAAGCAATGAATAATATTCATGAGCCAATGACATCATATTAGTAGCAGATCAGAGGAACCTAGGGTGCAGCTAACAATCCGGGGAATGGATGGCCGTCAAACCACTGGTGAAAAGTGTATGGTTGAAGCTGTGAATAGCAAGGAACCAATGATGAACAGCTATCATAGCTTTGACTGGCAAAGGGGGGTTACATCGTGGAGCTATTGAGTCTGCTAAACCTGGACGGCAGCGAAGGGGGGTTAACATCATCGCTTAATGACTGTCAGGAGTCATGACGGATAATGATGGTGAAAATGATTACTGTTGTTATCATGAGAATACCATCATTGACAATATCAAGTATCATGATGGATTGTGATTGTTAATGGGAATTAGTTGGTACTAGTATTGCCAATGATGTCTACTGGTGGTTGGTGATGGTGAAAAGAAGCAGTATAGGTTAGAATGGTCCATACCTGACGGATTAATAGTGAATGATGGTTGATAACGGCTAGCTAGTGGTGACTGATGGTTAGGAGCACTGCCCAGCAATGCTAGCCATGGCAATGGCCTATGATTGCCCATGATTGATCAAGAAACGTTGGCCGTGATTACTGCTGCTCATGTTTCCAGTACAAGGCCATCACTAGAACAGTGTAAGGCTGGTGATTTTTGAACATGTTTAAACCACCAACCAGATCTATACTTGTCCCCTTGCGGCGAGTGGTGCATCACCAGCATTTCTTTTCAGTTCGGCGCCACGGCACAGAACGATCATTGACGTAGCTCAAGATGCACCTCACGCTGCTGCAACTGGTGTCATCTTGTCTGCTTGGTGGTTTCAACTGTCTTCAACAAAATCTCGTCCGCACAACAATCTCAGGTAGGATGGTTTATCGAAATCACCAGCCAAGAAGGTCTGCGACATTGGAATGTGAACGTCAATACGGATGAACATCGCATGCGGCGACGCTTGAATCATTGAAACCTCTTAGGATAAACCGGCCGCAACACGTGCAGTGGATTCCCAACAAGTGCCACGGCAAGCTACCAAGGGCTTGGCAAATAATGGGTCTTTTTTTGAGAAGGGGGGTACCCCCATATACCCCCAAAATGGTTTGTTTTGTTAACAAACAATAATTAACATGGGACGATTTGGGGGTACCCCTATTTTGAGAAACCCCCTGTAGATGGATCATTGGATCCACCAGCGGATGATTTTCCATTGACAGCTGCTTACACCACCGGGGATCATTCTTCATCTGTTGTTCCCCACTGAAGAACTTCGGAGCTGTTTTCCAATCATGGTTCTAGTTCCAGTGGTTTGTTCACCCACCTCCTAGGGTTTATTGCCATGGTCACTTCCCACTTCTAACCCCAGCTGCACATACCGTCACAGTTCGCACCAGGTCACTTGGTCTGTTCCTCATAGGTCATATCAAAGAGATCTCCACCACAGCCAGGAATTACACCTGAGAACGATTCCCCCGTTCATCCCCCCTGTTGTCCGAGGCTGTCTGCGTATGTGGATTGGTGGGTGGGTGGGTGGGTGGGTGGCTGGATGGCTGGATGGCTGGATGGCTTGGATGGCTTGGATGGCTGGATGGCTGGATGGACGAACGGACGGACGGACGGACGGATGGATGGATGGATGGATGGATGGAAATCGACAGATCGCAGAAAGAAAGATAGAAAGATAGATAGGTAGATAGATAGGTAGGTATAGCGTGTTTCCTGAAATGACTGTGCCACTCAGTGGTATCATATGCCAGTGGTTTTCCCATTAAAAACTACCCCTTCTGTGTGCGGCCTTCCACCATTGACCACACCATGGACAGTTGGCGAAGATCAACCCCTGTGAGAACTTCCCATGTCAGAAAAGAGCCAATCAAGCAACAACCAACCAACTTCCATCAACCACGCATGATACATATACATGCATAATCAAAAATCATATACATATACATATATATATATATAAAAAAAAATATATATATATATATATTTACATTATTTCACTTCCACACCATTCCATTCACACTCAAGCACTACTGCAGCGCACTCTTTTTCTCAAAGGGGGTTTTCAAGCTCGTTGGGTCATCTCGCCCATACTGTACGGTGGGGTAGGCCAAACAATCCTACCGTCGCCAATCAGTTGCTGATTGGGCTATCTGAGTGCGCAACTCAGTGAAGTGCATCTGCACTTGTCTATCGAAATACTGTAACAAACGAATCAGGTTTTGCCGATTCTGTTCGATGCCCTGCATGTGAGTCGGTGGAAGCGGGTGCGTCTCGAGGATATCGTGGAGATCCTCCATGGCATACAGTGCCGTGCGAACGAGCTGGAGCATAGTGACGGCCCGCTGGAACTTCTGCAAGGTAGCAATCGTGAAGGTTGCATCCATGGGTGGCGGGTGGGCCGAAGAAGCCGTCAGCTTCAAATGGAAAACCCTCCCACCTCTCCCTTGAACAGGAACTACGGTGGCATGTGTGTGTGAATGAAATGCAAGTTGCTGCTCAGCTGAAGCTTCACATCAAGTAGTTACAGTGAAATAACTGGTACGCCAACTACGTCCACTCCCCATATTATTTCACTTCCACACCATTCTATTCACACTCAAGCACTACTGCAGCGCACTCTTTTTCTCAAAGGGGGTTTTCAAGCTCGTTGGGTCATCTCGCCCATACTTCCCCCTTCTTAGGTGAGATGGCTACAACTCGTCTGTGCTGCCTCCAGCAGGGTGACGAGATCGAAAGCTCTTCGGCGGCAACATCTCGTGAGCCACCAGCCTGGATGGGAAGTCTGCTATGTTGGCTTCCGTTGGCACTCTCGAGTGCCACGGCAACACACTGGCTTTCTCTTCCCTCTTGGAGATCTCTGCCGAGATGCTGGCAAGGACCTTGTTCTTGGCATCTCCCTTCAGGATGATGTAGCGAGCTCCTTCGTTGTCCAAGAAGAAGACCACATGCTTGGACTTCAGCTTATCCGCCCATAGGTGGTACGCGACCAAGACGGCAAAGGTCTCTAGCTCACAGATAGCTTGCTCCTGCTCCTCATCCATGAACAGGTCACAGAAAGATTTGGGGACAGCACTTGAAAACCAACCCAAAGGGGTTCCAAGGCTGTCCAGTAGAACCGTTCCGATCCCTCCTTCTCTGGTTTCACTAGCGAAGCTGGCATCTGTGTAGACGAAAAGAACCTCTGCGGTGTGGGTGTCCACCAAACGGGGTCGGCCCTCTTTGACGCTCTCGGCCACCATGACAAGCGCTCTCTTCGTGCTGTTGCAGAGCATGCCAGCCTTCCCTGGTCGCAACGCGTGCAAGCCCAGCTCGTTGGTAAGCTTTCTGGTGGCACGGCCAAACAACTGTCCCTCTGCAAAGCCAAGCCTGCCTTTCAACGAAGAAGCGGCAGAAGAGCTCAGTCGACCTTGGAGGGTGTTGGCAATCTGTTCTGCTAGGTCGGCCTTCCTCTTGCCGGTGTTGCGGACCTCGATTTGGCCATGCTGAGACTTGCTGAGGTCCACCACAACTCCCAGGGCCGAGATGGAGTCAGACATGGTGTCGGCCTTGTCGCCAGTTTTGTCGTAGGTCCAACCCAAGAGGTCAAGCAGGCTCTCGAAGGTGACCTCTGTGTTGCGCCCCAACTCCGCACGGCTGAGGCAGACATAGTCATCGAAGTAGCATGACACCACGATGTGCAGCTGCCATGCTAGCCATTGTATCATCCTCGCACATCTGAGGAAAGCGATGACACTTGCTCGGGCTCCGAAGGGCAGGGAGAACTGCTGGAAGCAGATGGTCTGCTTGCTGGTAGGCTCATAGGTTGCTATACGAGCAAAGGGCAACGAGGCGTCACTCACCGCCAACTGCCTGTAAGCACTTTTCAAGTCGAAGCTTCTACCCACCAACTTCGAAGCTCCACCTTCTCGGGCTGCCTGCTTTATGAACTCGGCACCCATGGCGGCGATGGTGTCAACACCATCCACAGTGGCCTTGCTGGCGATGGTGATTGCATCATTGACCTGGGACTCGCTGTAGTTGTCTATGGGGCGCACTTTACCTCCTTGAACCACTGCAAACCTTCGGGACACTCTGCCTCCATCTCGAGGTGCATCGCCCAACCTTTTCACCCAACCTTTCTCCTCCTCCTCAATTGTCTTCTCCCACAGCGCCTCATCAACGGCAGGGTCGCCACTAGACTTGGTCGAGTGCATGATGGCTTTGTTGCTCTTCTCGGAGGATCCTTGCAAGTCTTCCAAAGTCAAGGTGGCAGGTTGGAAATCGGCTGGTAGCAAACCAGCCCCCGGAGTAGTGCCAACCAAGTCGAACCCTGCAATCATGTCGTCGACGATGGACAGGTCCGGGAAGTTGAGCTCTTCCAACATCTCCCTGAGGAACAAAAATCTTTTGCCTCTCAGAATCTTCTTTCGATGTGGAGGTAGCCCATCATGCAACGCTTTCTCTTTGGATGCAAGTTCCTGGGCTCTTGTAATCCATCTTTTCAACCATGTAGCTCGATGAGATGCAATCTGGTACGGTTCCATCTTGCAGTTGGCCGAGGTTGCTTGCTTCAGCCCATCTGCGAGCCCATCGAACATGTTGGATGGATGCCCTCTTTTGACTGCCTCCATGATGAATTCCTCGCAAGTCCAAAGGGTGCCATAGGCGATTTCATGCGCCTCCTGCTCCTCCCCCGTCTTGTTGGAGGCGTTCTTCTTGGTGACACGCAGAATGTGGGAGTACTTGGGAATGGTGGAGCTTTCCAGGACCAAGTCATGACGAAGTCGATCTCCCACAGTGCACGCTGGCGTGTAGTTGGTCTTGGTGGTGGCCGCCAAATGCCAATCAGGCATGAAGGCCAGGGATTTCTTGGTCTGGCGCATGGCATTGGTTCTGGCTCTCTTGTCGGGATGCGCTGGCAGCGCTGTGGTGTTGGGCTGGTGGTTGGGAAGCACGTCTGCAATGACAAGGTCAGCCCAACGTTTGCAAAGTTCCAAGGGGTACTCCACCTCTGCAGCCGTGGCAAAACCGTGAGGTGTTCGACCCCAGGGCAGATGGGTGTGCTGGTTGGTGCACTCACAAGCCAACTCTTGCAGCGCAACTATATCTCCTGCTATGGTTGTTCGTTTGGGTCGAGCTCCACCAAACATGCAAGAGTGGAAGGTCACAAAGATGGGCTGAGTGTGCTGCAGCACCCACTTCCAAAACTTGGTGAGCCAGAACCAGCTACGGGCAGGTTGTTCCAAAGTCCATCGAACTCCACAGGCGATGCAGGTGAGGATCAACCGGCAGCATGCAGCATAGACTGCATTGGCCAGCGTCACTTTCTTCAGGTCCAGCCCGGTCAACCACGGGTAACCTTCGGGGTGTTGTGCGTCCCGCAAAGGTTTGGGAGCACTGGGATCGTCTTCGATTACGATCTCTCTGGCTCTGGAAGATGCGCCGCAAGGAATGCC
>VSDK01025670.1:428422-480225 GCA_009767595.1 Symbiodinium kawagutii | reverse complement strand
AATGCCGAAGTGGCAATAGCGGCAGTTGGGGTGTCTAACCCATTCCTGGACCATGTCTTCTCCCGCTTGGGTGCCGAGGTCCACGTTGATGACGGGTGCCTTGCACTGCTGTTTGACCACTTTGTCAATCCTAAAGGAGTTGACCATCCCTTTCCTTCTCAACTGAGCGGTGAGTCCAGCTGTCCCTGAGCAGAACTCTATGGCAAAGGCAGTGTGGTCGTCCGGTAGTGCGATTTGAGGAGTGTCCGGAGGCGGCTCCGGTATGGCATGTCCAACCTGAGCTTCGTCAAGGTCAGAAAGGGGCTTGCACTGAATTGCTGGTGGTGTGTTGGCTGTCGGGGACACACCAACCCCTCCTTTCTCTCACTTCTTCTTCGGGCAGGCGGAGCGTGAGTGGGCTCCTTCACATCCCTTGGTGGCACACAGGTGCCATCCTCTGTCACACTCTTCACCCGGTCCACACTTGTCGCATCCGTCGATGTTGTAGGCGAAGCAAAGCCTACGGCCGTCAGAGGTAGCTGAAACGCATCCTTTGAGGGCCAGCGGCAACTTCCCTGTGTTGCCATTGCTCTTCGTGGAGGTTGTCTTCTTCCACGACTGCTTCACATTCCATTGCTGCTGCTGCTGCTGCTGCTTGTAGCCGCCCTGCTTGTGGTCTTTGTCCTTGTCTTTGTCTGGCTTCTTGGCAAGGGCACTTTTCTGCACAGCTGTAGGCATCATGTAGTACATGATGGTGTGGTCCATTGGGAGCCGGTTCAAGATGGCATCCAATGGTCTTGTCCCATCAGCCTTGGGCTTGATTCCATCTCGACTAAGCTCCTGCATTCGGACAAAGGCCTGCCGATCTGCCCTCGAGCTGAGTGATGGACGGAGCGTTGAAGCCAGCAGGGGGGGGGTTGGCGTATCGTCTGGAACAGTACACTGTTCCACTTCTGCATCGTCTCGAAGTCTGCCAACCCCACTGCGTCAAAGGCCAGGGACTTCCTCATCATAGCCTCCGAAACGTCCAGCTCGGTGCTCACGGAGCAGGTCTGGTCGGCCACGGTGTCCTTCACAATGATGCCACTGCCACTGGCATCTAGCTTCAGCTCTTTGGGTGGTTTGGAGCTGGTGATCTCCTGCATCCGGGTTATGCACTTGCTTGGCGCCAAGTACTTGAGCGCATCAGCCTCCATCATGCCGTTCAGCACGTCATAGACTTGGTGCGCCACCTCCAACGGCCCTTCAAGGGACAGCCCGGTCAGCCGGGTCCTTTGATTCGCCAGCCTTGCTGCTCTTTCTGCGGCTGGCATCTTCCGTGCCGAAGGATCAGCAGTTGGATCTGCCTGGGCACGTGCCAGTGCCACCACACTGGTTTGGGCCTCAACGATGAGGCGCTTGGCCACCGCTACATCGCCCACCGACACTGTCTTGGTCGGTGCACTGCTCTGCAGCAGGTTCTTCACATCATCATCGCTGGCGGTGGTCCCAGGTTGACCACATGCAAAAGCCAGCCTTCCCAGGGTTGTAATGCCCTGAGCTTTCAATCCTGCGATGTATTCGGCCTCAAGCCCCAGCGCAGCCGCTTGCTTTGCAAAAGCATGTTGGCTGTCAGCCACCGAAGTCGCTGCCGTCGCTAACTGACCGCGGTAGAGCCTCAAGCTGCCTCGTGCAATATGCCCTCATGGCTTAGCCTCTTCGGCAATGCCCTCATGGCGGATTGGCCTCGTGCCTTCAAAGTTGCGACATCTTCAAGATGAAGCAAACTGGCAAGCATGAGTGTGACACTTGACATGCAGCAGACCTCTTATACCTCATGTGCCTGTTGCACTTGAGTTCGACAGACGCTCAAAGACTGTAACCTCATGTTACCTTTGTACGCCTCATTTATGTGCATTGTGAAGTCAACTACCTCAAGTATACTATGTTTCGAGTGCCCTACTCCAACTTGAATTCACTGAACCTTATGTTACCTTGTGTGCCTCACTCCACACGACTGGCAATTCCTCAGAATGGTCTGCACCTGGTGCTCACCTTGTGTGCCTGGTCCCGACTCGTTACGTCTCTTTTAGCCTTCTGCCTTCACATGCGTCGCTTCTTGGCCGCAGACATGACACTGACGAGTTTCGTCCTTTCCGAGTCGTCTTTGAAACACTTGATACACTTTGGCCATGCGAAGGTGGATCCATCTGGCAAATGGGTGAAACTGTCACCATGCACCCCGCACATACCGGTCGCACCTTGGGACAGGGGCGCATCCAGATGCACTATGTGTAGCATTTTGCTACGGCGGTTCTGCAGAAGGTTCCCTTCGGTCTGCTTGGGAATGCCGCTCTCCACCATGCTGCTCTCTTTCTGGTGGAACTCTTCCTCATCAGCAGTGTCCGAGCTGCTGTCATCGTCCGACGAAGCACTGGCGATCCCTTCGCCCTTCGTCTCCTGCTCCTTCCTCTTCGATGATCTCCGGCATGACGCTCATGCTGGGCTGTTCTTGATCACCGCCTTCGACTGCTACAGTTGGGATCTCGAAGGCCTCATCGCGGTCCTGGCTCTGCTCGACTTCAGCATCAAAGTCCGGGGTGCCTCCACGAGCGGGGTCGGCAGGCATCTCATCCACCACCAGCTTCATCAGCCTCTTCTGGAACCACCCCGAGCGGGTACTGTCGGGCAGGAAGCACTTGTGCCTGATGTTCAGCAGCATAGCGCAAAGCTCACGAAGGGGCTCAGACATGAGGTCCCTCGAGTAGCACGCCAAAGAAGCTCCTTGGATGCTGTGGTGTCCCAGGATGGTCCTGGTGTTGTCCCCCAAGCCATAGCGAGCGGCCCACACCAGAGTTGTTGCTTTCAGGCTGTGCGTTGTGGCTGAGTCAGGATCTCCTTTGCCCAGCCCCAGGTAACCACAAAGCAGGCCCGTCCCCTCGTCTGAAGTCAAAAGTCTTTTCGTGAAACTGCCGTCTGGTTTCATGGCCTTGCAGATCGGTCCAAAGGGGATGTTCCCTGGAAGGAGGCCCAGCTCCAGCAACGCTCTCTGCCAACCCAGCCCCCAGGCTTCCTCTGCAACTCCAAAGACAGGAGCCACATACGGCATGTACATGGCCTTCCTCTCTGCCGTGGTCGAGGTTTTGTGGAGCCTCGTCTTGGCCTCGATGAAGCCAAAAGGTCCTTGGGAAGTCTCGATCACGTCGAAGAAGAAGAACTGCATGTGGGCCATATCAGACCACCTTGCCCTCGAGTACAGAGCGAACAGTAGGCAACCCACATAGTAAGCATCCACCGGGTTGTCCCACTTGATGACCATCCACTCGAGGCGCTTCAGCTCGTCCACCGTGAGAGCTCGAGCTTGGTGAGTGGGGTCACGAGTGGCAAGGACCCTGCTGACTCGGCCAGAAAGGAGTGGCCCAATCACCTCCTCTATCTTGAAGTCGGCTCCCATGACAAAGCGGAAGAACTTCACCGCGTGCACCAAGTTCTTGCCGATGAACTTGCTCTTGGTGTTCTCCTCGGCCCATGCCACGTACTCCAGCAGGTCCTTCTCGGTGAGTGGCCACCATCGTTTGAAGCCATCACCCATCCATCGGATGAACTGCTGAAGGTCCCTTGCCCGTTTCAACACTGTGTTGGGTGAGCGAACCCCGCAGGCATCGCGGATCGCAACAAGCGCTCCTTCACGGTCCTGGTAGTGCAACTTCTCCAGCACATAGCAACCAACTTGAGACTTGAACTGACTACTCTCGATGATAGTCAGCCAACATGCCAACCCTCGAGTCCAAGTCACGTCCATCGCCTCCTGGTAGTCCCGGTCGCACAGAGACTTGATGCACTTTGCATAGACTGGAACCATAGGCAAGCCGGACCCAGTGGCCAGCATCATACGATCTGCAGTCAGCTCCTGTTCCTTGTTTTCCGTATAGATCCCAACCGGCTGAGGCACTGCATCTTCCAACTTAGGAAAGCCTAAGTTGTCATCTTGTCCAAAGATTTGAGAGAAGATGCCCGTCTCCCAGGGTAGCTTTGGCAGGTGACGGCCAACGTCCACCACGACATTCTGGAAGAGGGCTCTTTCGTATTGCTCCTTTTCTTGGCTGCTGAATTGAAGAGGTTCAAACGTCTCTTCCCCCACGGTGCTTGCAGCCTCAGTTGGTTCAGGGGGTTCATCAGCCTCATGCCCTTCTTCTTCTCCAGGATCGTGCCCTGCATCTCCCGCCGGTTCAAGCCCTTCGTCTTGTCCCGGGTCACCAAAGAGATCGGACGGCAACGCGGGCGCGGCCACGGGCGAGTCATCATCCATTCCCCCCCTGTCCGAAGAAGCCGTCAGCTTCAAATGGAAAACCCTCCCACCTCTCCCTTGAACAGGAACTACGGTGGCATGTGTGTGTGTGAATGAAATGCAAGTTGCTGCTCAGCTGAAGCTTCACATCAAGTAGTTACAGTGAAATAACTGGTACGCCAACTACGTCCACTCCCCATAGTATATAATCAGACCTACTACAACCAGCTGATAGATTCTGATAGACCAATGCCCGACCGAAATCCAGGATGGAAACAGTGACTTATTTGCTTGGTTCACCCTCGTAGTTTATCGAAGCAACTGATGTTATCAGCCCTTTCAAACCGTCTTTATCAGCCATTTTCAACTATTCATCATTCTTAACCACTGTTCTGAAAACCATGCAGCATTTTGTAGCATCATTGGTAGCCCACGCTGCTTACTGTCTTTGCGAATTGTGTATCGCAGTTTCCCGGATGATACGCCACAACATGCTTCCAAATGCCTCCGATTTCTACACAAACGCAGCTCATCTGGGAATATGTGTATTGGTCGCATGCCTGTGGCAGGTTGCTGGCGAAATGATTGTCATGCGTGCACAATGTGCACATGGTCATCCGTTTTGTCCGCACGACTTCTGCATGGGACTCTGCATGTTGCACCCACAGGAGTGTTTCGAGCAATACTTGCATGATGAATGTTCTTCCCGCAAGACGTTTCTGTGGATGTCTCATTGCAGTTGATCATCACCACCTTACAATCACAGTTTACATTTATCAGCTACTAGAATATCATCAAGATTACCCATTACTAAACATGTATACCACTTCACCCTGAATGACTGACCATCGTCAGCCATCACTAACATTCAACCAACCATCAACCAACCATCAACCAACCATCATATGCCAGAGGTCACTTTGACATCCTCAGCTGTGTTGCAGCACGAATTCTTCTCTGCAGCCGGGTTGCCATTAGTGATCTTGAACCTCAATCAGTGTGGTGTGTTTCCAACAAAGGGTCTGAAATATCCCAACACGAGAAAAAACTGCATGCAAAAATGTGGTGCTGCTTAGTGGTGATGATTGGTGATACACAGACCTCAGACCTGTGCATTTTACATCCATGTTAACCACTGGTGAACTAACATGGCAATGGAACATCCACCATTTTGTTAGGAAAACCCTGGGAAATCATCCACTTATGGTGGATGTTTCATTGCCATGTTAGTTTACCAGAGTGCAACCGCCGTCCAGGTAAGAGCATCTTGCATTGTCAGGGGGCCATGACTTGGCTTGGATGCAGTTCATGTTGGACTTTTCGGCGTCTAACTTCTGGCGCCGCGAGCGTTGAAAGCTCCTTGTTTCTCAACCTACGTCTGGCCAGTAGATAGCTTAGTAGATAGCAGTATTGGCAGTTTCTCGAAATAGGGGCAACCCCAAGTCATCCTTTACATCGTAAATTCACAGTAGTAAACCATCCGTAACTTTGGGGTTTTCTATTTTGACAAACACCCAGTATAGGTGTGGGCCCTTGTCGAGGCCAGGCACTAGCAGGAAAGCTGTCTACGACAACCTGGGAGAAACGTTCACCACGGCATGTTTCAGCCGGTGGAATCCAACATCACTGACATCTGAAGCAAACCATCAAGCCTCTTGACATGTAGACCATCCATCCATCAAAACACCCACCATAGCCATACATAAACACATGTAAACACCCACCATAACCATACAGCAAACGCACACAAACCTAACCTGAACCTCAACAATTTCACTACTTCAACTCCTACGACCATGTCCCCCAAAACAACCGAAATCGGAGCCACACCAGGAGCAGCCAACCAAGTAGCCATGCAGCGACGGACTTCCAGCCATACTGGGCGCTTTGGAAGAAAGTCTCGCCCATGGCGGTCACCAAAGACTCGTAGTTCCTGAGTTCCAAACCCCACCGAAGTCCCAGGGTGGCGTTCTGGTCTTGGGATGGTTGGTTGGGACGATTGGTTGGATGGTTGGTTGCCAGTGGTGAACCTGTCAGTTGGATCGATTGGTTGCTGGTTAGCATTGGCGTCCAATAGAACGGATCATCGAACAGGAATACCTGGTGTAACAAAGCTTGGTCGTTGCCCTGGTTACAATCTCCGTGAACAAGCTGTCCACATAGGACCCAGCTGGATGTAATCCATGATTGACCATGTGGGTGACCATTACCAATAATGGCAGATCCATATACCACCACCTAAATGGCCGCAGATTTCCCACAAATATGAGGGGGTATTCATACGGATCTCCCATCATTGGTTAGTATCACTACTTATCCAAGTACATGAGGATCAACAAGTGACAACGATGATCCTGGGTGGTGGCCACAAGCCTGTGACAATGGTAGAAGTATGGTAGAATAGTCGTGTAATTGTTGATAACCAAAAAAAAGTTGGTAAGATCATTGATGCGGATGATATGTTCACGGGTTGATGGTAACAAAATTCACATTGATAATGATTGATTGTTGATCATCAAGACCAGATCGATAATTTTTGATGGGTATAAAGATGGTGATTGGTTATTGCTGGGGATAAGTATGGTGTTTGGTTGTTGATGGTTATTCATGGTTTGCAATAGCCAACACATACAGTAACAACCAACAATGCCAGATGCCACGCGAGTCTTCGAGGAGCCGCCACAAGCTGGGTGGTTAGCTCAAGCTGCCCTGTGACCAGAGCAACAACCGTCTTTCCAGCTGAGAGTCTGATTGCCAAAGAGGATATCCATGTCCTTGCCTTGGTCAAGCATTGCATCTGTGTGGGAACTCTGCGACACACAACTTGTCAAAAAAAATCGTCAGGACTCCAAAAAAGGGTACAACACACCATTCCATCCGCAATCTTGTGCTGGCTATGGGTCAAAACCCCGTTCCCCTGGTTCCCATCATCAACCATTGTTTTCCCTATTATATATAGTTGCTATATTTTTGTGGTTAATATTGACCCATACCCTGCTGGGATTGGTGTCCCAGGCACTGGTCGTTGGAAAAAACCCTCTTGCCGCTGCCCTGCGTGGTAAATCGCCGGGCTTCAGCATCGCACCCCATGGCTAAGATGGCACTCCTTCACCCTAAAGGATAGTCAAGCCGTGCCAGCCACCAAAAAATCATACAAAATCATAGGTGTCTCTATGGAAAACCCAGCGCTGAGTTAGGCGGTCCCACAAATGAGGGAGGACAGTATGGCGGGTTGACTTCGACAAATTTGATCCTGTTCCAAGGGTTAGGTCGTGTTGAAATTGAAAGGAGTCGATCCCCTGATGTTCCATGAGTCCTCAGCAGCTCTGGGTTAGAACAGCTGGTGCAACCCCCAACTGCTGTACCAAAGAATCATCAAGCTTTGCATCCAGGGTAGGGATGGAAAATGATGGAAAACATGAAATCTGCTTAGAAACCAGCTGCAAATACAGAGGCATCCATTCCAAACATTTCTCGCATACCCTTCACTATCGCCATTTTCCCCCACAGCTATGATGCAACTGTTCAGCTATGATCACTGCAAGTAGTTGCTGGGTCTCGCCCCCGTGCACCCCAAGTCTCCTCAGAATGACCGTGACAGCATCACTGCAAGCAGCATACCTAATTCTTACTGAGGACACCTTACGGAACTGCCTCCTTTCTCCAAGTACTTACTGTTTCAACACTGGAGTCCACCGCTTTAGAATCCCCAGCGAAGAAATGATCATCCCTTGGAACGCTCGTTGCCAGGAGGCCGTTGATGGGCCAGTTGTTGGGAATCATGTGGATCAAGCCCGCACCTCAGCATGTGGAGCTGGGGAATGAGCTCTGCACCAATCCATTGATTGAAACTCCTGGTGAAATGGAATGAAAATGGATTGGTGGTGTGGCACGACTCAAGGTCCTACGACCTGCGATTGGCAAAAAATAGATGGGTCCAAATTCCAAGTGCTTCATTGAGCATTTTCAGCCAGTCATTCATCATTTATCAACAATCTATCAATATGACTAATTATCTGATATCCAGTTCTTGGATTCTTCATTCACCACTTATTCATCGCTTATGATGAATTAATCGCCAGTCATGACTGCCATTGATGGCCGCCGATTGCTTATGATCGATGATCATCCTGACAAAAACGCTATCTGTTTGGTTGTTTCAACCCTATGATAAAACAAAATCAACCAACCAATCATCCTACCCGTTGGGGAAAGACATGTCAATCAAACCACCCACATCTGCACTCCATCTCAGCCCATCCATCTGATTTCAAACAGTTGGGGCCCCCCTTGCAATGACTCCCCACAGGCCCCAAGCTGCCAACCTGCCAACCTTTTTTCCGTGACCAGGCACCACCGTCTCGGGGTTGATATACTGTGGAGTAGTATCCAGTTTCATAGGCCACCTCGCGGCCGCCAACGAGACACGCACCACAATTCTTCCAAAAACGAATGGTGGGATTCATAGGGGTTAATATATAGTGGTTAGTAGTGGTTACTAGCGGTTAGTAGTGGTTAGTAGTGGTTAGTAGTGGTTATTAGTGGTTAGTAGTGGTTAGTAGTGGGTAGTAATGGTTAATATGGCGAGCTGGGTCAATCAGTTGACCAACCAACGTTCATGGGGGATTTCCACCAACAAACTCATAGGGAAAACAATGGTTGATAGTAGGGGAACCAGGGGGAAGGGGTTTTGACCCACAGCCATATATAGTGGTTATTAGTGGTTAGTAGTGGTTATTAGCGGTTAGTAGTGGTTAGTAGCGATTAATAGTTGAAAGTTTTAAACCAGCAAATACCAGGGGGGGGTGCGGACGTGTCTGGTGACGACATCCAAGGGCACACTGGTCGGGTCGGTTCATGTTGTAAATCTCCAAGTGCCTCGCACCTTTTCCCACCGTGAACATGGCGTCTCCTCTCGGACTCGAACTTGGGCGATTTCCGAGGTGTCTCGCATCTCTTGGCAGCAGATTTTCGAATTAAGTTGACAATCTCTGGGGCTTGGCCAGAAGCCTAACGCATCTCTTTTCGGCACCGTCCCAGTTGCAGCCAAATTCTCCGATTGCAGAATTGCAAAGCTCTGGGTTTTCACAAGCGGATTTGGCGACTTCAACTCCACGTTCGCTGTATGACTTGGTGCATGCATCACAAGTCTGCTTGCGTGGGCGTGTACATCCAGCTGCTTGGAAAATGCAATGATTGAACTGCTCGTCGCTGCACATGGCTGTGTGCTCGCAAATCGCCTTCTGCCAGCGAGCTTCCAGATCTGTCGTTTTGAACTTGCACTCAGCGCAGTCCAGCGGCATGGTCGTGTTAGAATGGAATTCTGCACGGAGGCTGAGCACCACTTGGCTTAGAAGAGAAGCCACGATGACAACAAAGGCTGACATGGCTCGGTTTGGCAATCAACAAATAGGCTTGATCCAATTGATGCTGCATAGAGTGGATCTGATGCCTCCCGAAAAACCCTGACTCTGATGATGCCCCTAGCTAATATATAATTCGTCCTAGATCTTCCAACGATACACTTATTCATGTCTTCAGGGGTTTTCAACAAACTTTTGAAGAAAAGTAGCATTAATGGCAAATATGCCGTGCTTCAAGTGCTTTACCATGCCTCGAGCGCAAAGTGTGCAAACGAGCATGCTTCAAAGTTTTGGTTGTTCTTACTGGTCAGATGATCTCTCACGGGTTTTAAGGGCCCGCTTCTCTAGCCATTTTGGCCCCTGTTCCATCCAATGCAAGGATCATGCTCCCGTGCCCTCCTACTTATAAAGCAACTTTGCTAATGATTGGGGGCCCCAGCTCGTCCCAAAAACTATTATTTCTGTGACGGTGCATGGACAGCCTGTGCAAGAAGCTTGTGGATGGCGTGGTAGTCATTGCACTTGTTGACCACTGGGTCCGACAACATTTCGTTCAAGGCATCCGTCCACTCCTGACTCGCGCCAGGGGGCTGCTGGTTGCCCCGGTCCGCGGCAATGGGCTTTGGTAAACGACGCGGCCGCCAAGGTTGGGGTTTGAATCAGGCAAGGTCACATATCCAAGCACTAACAGTCGGCATTCATACCAGCTAAGGTTGTCAGAATCACCGACTAAGGTGATTAATCACCAGGACCATACCGACCAATAGTCATAGAACAACCTTGACCTTACTTCCCTTCAGCTGCAGCTGTTCCACCGTCGAGGCTCACAGCTTCCTCAACCCGTCAGCCACCGTCGTTTTTGATGGTGCTGTGGGATCTCTCACAATCTCAGGTCGATGAGCAACCAAGAGTGATAAACCATGATAAACCGCTAAATCTTTGTTCAAACAAGGGATACAACACGTAGGATGGATAAGTAGCCACAAATGAACATCATTGGAAAATCATGAATCTATTGCTGCAACAAGACGCAGAAACTATAAGAAGAACAGGATGGATATGGCCGTCGTCCAAAATGAGGGGTACCCTCAAAGCATCCCATATTCTATCATCACTTTTAGTAATAAATGATCCTTGGGTTCCGAATTCTAAGGAAACCCCCATATTTCTCAAAATAGGGGACCCCCCCCAAATCATCCATTCATCACTTTTAGCAGTAAACCCACCTTTTTCGGGTTCCCAATGAGCTGATCCAGCAATCAGCCGGTGAACTGCCGCAGCGCTGCGTACACAACGGTGGCTCCTTGGTGCAGTAGTGACCAAACTCGTAGCCCGAGGGGCCTGGATTGTTCTTCGCCTCGTGAACTCGACGGTGGTGCTTGGGAACCGATGGAAGGATCTTCGTGAACCGAGGTCTGGCTGGTGGATGATGGTCAAAATCATGGTGAATAGTTTCTAACAAGGGCACATACATGCATATACTGGTTCATAATGGTTGTTAACACTGGTTTTTTCCTGATTTGCTCCTTAATCCCAAAGCATCCTCTTTGGGGATACCAACTGTCAGCTTCGCGTACAGTTAGCATCAACATCTTTACATGAGTGGAGTGTACATAAAAAACTGTGTAAAAAACTACGAATTCGGAAGTCGTTGATTCTCGAAAACGGTTTTGGCTTTCCTGATCTCAGGGATTCTCTTTTGATGTTAACACTGGTTAGTAACCCTTCTAATGGTCAAGAATGGTTAATAATGGATATAGAATAATGGTTGATAATGGTTAGTGACTCTTCTAATGGTTAATCATGGTTCATAATGATTAGTATCAGCTACTACTGTTTGATAATGCTTCATAAGGGTTGACTAAAGGTTGAAAGTGATTGATGGTTGATTCATGGTGAATGATGGTTGTGTACATGACAGCGATGATGATGGCTAATGATGCTTACTAATCGTTGACAATGATGGTTGAGGATTAGTTAATGATGATTTGTGATCGCTCATGGTAGCTCAAATGGCAAACAGTGCTTATCACTGCTTCATAGCAAATGCTGTCTAGCACCGCTAGTCCCAAGGGGAACAAGGATGATGAACCATCATGAACCAGCAGCAACAACCACAACCACAACAAGACCGCAGCCACAACGACATTCCATGGTCATCCCAATATCAGGATCTGTGGCCCACAACGATGGTGATACAACCAGTGACCATGGGTGTGGGTCGAGAAGAGTCCGGTGCCAAAGGCCGAGCGAGTGAGTGATGAGCCTGACAGCCAGCATGTTGAGGGCCCACCTGCAATTCTAGAATCGCAGACGTAGACAACTTTGAGTTTTTGGGAGGAAAAATACCTACCCTTACAATGTGTCCGGTGAAATACCTGATGCTGGAACAACATCAAAAGGGTTGATTTAGTCAATTTTGAGTCTCATTCAAACGGCACTCGAAAGTGTGAAAAGCAACGATTTTGGCAACACAGTTGCAGTTCAAGAGGGATTCCGAACTTTCCAGAAGGCTTGCAGCGTGTCGCCAATAAACGCAGCGGTATTGTCATGTAGCAACTTACCAGCCAATATCCTTGCTGCAAGCAGCGTGGCTATAGATCCACGACTTTGGTTGATACACGCTACCTAGAAATGTGCAATCGCAGTTCGTTCTCATCCTTGCACATGCTCACATTGATCCTACATGATCAGCATCAACACTCCATCCCACCCCGCATTCCACAAATCAACCTGCAGAGTGACCAAAGTGCATCAGATGGTAGTGCATGTGCAAGACTTCAACAGCAAGTTCTGCGTTGGTAGAGTGAGTAGGCTAATTCTCATCCTTGCACATGCTCACATTGATCCTACATGATCAGCATCAACACTCCATCCCACCCCGCATTCCACAAATCAACCTGCAGAGTGACCAAAGTGCATCAGATGGTAGTGCATGTGCAAGACTTCAACAGCAAGTTCTGCGTTGGTAGAGTGAGTAGGCTAATTCTCATCCTTGCACATGCTCACATTGATCCTACATGATCAGCATCAACACTCCATCCCACCCCGCATTCCACAAATCAACCTGCAGAGTGACCAAAGTGCATCAGATGGTAGTGCATGTGCAAGACTTCAACAGCAAGTTCTGCGTTGGTAGAGTGAGTAGGCTAATTCTCATCCTTGCACATGCTCACATTGATCCTACATGATCAGCATCAACACTCCATCCCACCCCGCATTCCACAAATCAACCTGCAGAGTGACCAAAGTGCATCAGATGGTAGTGCATGTGCAAGACTTCAACAGCAAGTTCTGCGTTGGTAGAGTGAGTAGGCTAATTCTCATCCTTGCACATGCTCACATTGATCCTACATGATCAGCATCAACACTCCATCCCACCCCGCATTCCACAAATCAACCTGCAGAGTGACCAAAGTGCATCAGATGGTAGTGCATGTGCAAGACTTCAACAGCAAGTTCTGCGTTGGTAGAGTGAGTAGGCTAATTCTCATCCTTGCACATGCTCACATTGATCCTACATGATCCTGCAATCCAAGAGTAGCATCAACACTCCATCCCATCCCGCATTCCACAAATCAATCTGCAGAGTGACCGAAGTGCATCAGATGGTAGTGCATGTGCAAGACTTCAACAGCAAGTTCTGCGTTGGTAGAGTGATTAGGCTAATTCTCATCCTTGCACATGCTCACATTGATCCCACATGATCCTGCAATCCAAGAGTAGCATCAACACTCCATCCCACCCCGCATTCCACAAATCAACCTGCAGAGTGACCAAAGTGCATCAGATGGTAGTGCATGTGCAAGACTTCAACAGCAAGTTCTGCGTTGGTAGAGTGATTAGGCTAATTCTCATCCTTGCACATGCTCACATTGATCCCACATGATCCTGCAATCCAAGAGTAGCATCAACACTCCATCCCACCCCGCATTCCACAAATCAACCTGCAGAGTGACCAAAGTGCATCAGATGGTAGTGCATGTGCAAGACTTCAACAGCAAGTTCTGCGTTGGTAGAGTGATTAGGCTAATTCTCATCCTTGCACATGCTCACATTGATCCCACATGATCCTGCAATCCAAGAGTAGCATCAACACTCCATCCCACCCCGCATTCCACAAATCAACCTGCAGAGTGACCAAAGTGCATCAGATGGTAGTGCATGTGCAAGACTTCAACAGCAAGTTCTGCGTTGGTAGAGTGATTCGGCCTTTCCGTTCAATAAAAGTTCCTCTTTGGATCTCTTTGGCAGGAGAACGGTTTGAAAAGAAGTTTGAACAGAGCCCGGGCAACGAAGCACCACAGATGCCCAGCACTGCAATACTAGCGGTGGCCCCTCATGGCGTCAGCTTTCCTTGTTGACCCTCTGGATGTTCAAACATGGTGCCATCTCAGTGTAAAGTTCCTACTAGCCCCCATTCCTCCCAAATGCTTGTACTTTTCCACTTGATCTGTGGGGGTTCACTAGGACGGTTCACCATGGCAACTGGGTGGAACTCCAAAATTCACTATGGGTTACTCACCACGATTGGAAGCATCCCGCTCCTGGCTCTCATCACACTTGGGCCAATAGTTGGATTTGCCTCAGGGTCGCCGTGATTTTGAAGGACCAATCAGCAGTCAGCCATCACTGGTTGGAGGTCATCTCTATTGATGAGGAAACCTGCGCCTTCTATTGGCTGGAAGCCTCTCTATGGATGAGAAACCCTGCCCCTTCTATTGGCGGGAAGCCTCCTCCAGCCCCGCAGATGTGCTGCCGACAACCCACCACATCAAGACTCTTGAATCAAGCATCGAGAGCTTATATTTGGTGGGCTTATGTGGGCGTGTGAATCCTGTCCCTCATACCATCCAACCATCTCTGTCATCTGCCCGTCCTATTTTTTCCTTGAACCGTGCAAGCATCAACTGTGCAATTTAAAGTTTCTATGTTCATCTCAAGTCAAGAAGCAAAGAAAGTGTGAGATGGCTACCAACCAACCAAAGTAACAAACCAAACCTAACCAAACCAGACCTAACATGACCAAACCAAGACAAACGAAACCAAAACCGACCAACCCATCCAAACCAACACAACCAACTAGACCACCCCAACCAACTAGACTCAACCAAACCAACCAACCCAACCAACCCAACCAACCCAACCAACGCAACCAACCCAACCAACCAAGAAAGATCAATGAACCCAGGAGCCACCCCTGTCCCTCCCATGTCCTCTGGGCCCAGGTACTGTTGATGCAGATCAGCGTTTCCTGCGACACCTCTGCGAGCTGTGCGGTGCAAGACCCAAGTTGGAGGCATGACGCAATGGCCCCAGCGGTGCCCCTGAGGCCCAGACACAGGTAGGTGGAGTGCCACCAGGCCTGGTTGTGGTTGAACCTCATCTGGGGAGGCACATCAGGGGTGCATTGGTGTACCGCCTGATGGCTTGCGGGGTTGGGGGTGCATCCAAGGCAGATCCAGTCGGTGTTAAAGGTTGAAAGCCATTCATTCCCAGTC
The DNA here is from genome assembly GCA_009767595.1 of Symbiodinium kawagutii. Taxonomy (NCBI): domain Eukaryota; class Dinophyceae; order Suessiales; family Symbiodiniaceae; genus Symbiodinium; species Symbiodinium kawagutii. The sequence goes on along the minus strand of VSDK01025670.1, from coordinate 465,115 downwards.
ACCGAACTGCTGTTTTCGGACACCCAGGTAGCGAAGCAAGTAGATAGGTAGATGGAAAAAATCATGGGTCCGAATAAACTCTGCATGCTAGGCTCCGGGAATGATTTCTATGTTGAAAGCTATGACTAGCAATAAACTCACAATGTTAGCCACTTAGCGGCTAAATGGCCTATCCATTACTATGGCAATGAGAGACACATATTCTCCGGGCAGAACGAAGATGCACTTCACGTGACTTTGGGAAAGTTTGATCCCAAAAGATGCAGGTTGTGGGCAAGGGCCCATTGGCCACTATCTTGTTGTCATATTTCCAATCAAGACCAACCATCAATATGGACCACTACATACCATTCTATACCATTGTTTACCATGATCTACCATCATTATTCATTCTTTTACCATTCGATACCATGATTAGCCATGATCAACCTCGTATACCACTATGAATCTGTATTTACCATTGTCAGCCATTATTAACCATTATATGCCATTATTAACCACCTGCTTGAGCCAGTCCAGGTCGGCCCCAAGACCCGCACTGATCGTTGTTGTCGTTGCTGCAGTGCTTGTGCCGGACCCTGCCGTGCTGGTCGGCGCCATGGTGGTCGTTGTGGTGCCATCGCCGGCCACGACCTATGGAGGGATGGCGTCAGGCACGGGGTGCCAAGGGCGGATGAAGGGAAGAGACACTGAAGAAACCATGGCTGCTTGGTGGTGCTCACCACCCCGTCATGCAAAATATGCGCAAGTCAACCAACCATTTGTGAATAATCACTAAGGAAAATAAGAAAATGTTTAAAACCACCAGATGGTTGCTACTATGTTTGTCCAGTGCTGCTATGGTTGTTGCTAAGTTGCGATTGTTTATCAATTAGTGCCAATGGCAAGGGTGACGAACAACAATGAAGTAGAAATCATCATTCCAATCAACCCTTGGGGAACCTAACCAGAATGGCAAAACCAGAGGTTCTCATGTCAATCTTCCCATGCCAAGGGGATGAACTTGGGATCCCTGACTAAAAGGGAGGGACATCAGGCTGAGAGGGCACTTGATCATCAACTTAGGATTCAGAGATTGTTGGTGCATGTTGCGAGTGAAGTTGTGGCTCTAACAGCCCTAACATCCCGGGTAGGTGGCTCCATCGGTCACAGCTGTCAGTCACCGGTCGCCACCGCGCTGGAGCCCTGTGAGATCCCCCCAGGTGAGCTTCCACTGTCCCTGCTGGGCACCATGGGGAGAGCCAAGCAGCTGTTAACAGTCAACGAAGTAGGACACTCACTCGGAGCGAGTGAGTTTCAACCCCACAGAAATTGTTTAACAAACTACAATTTCTTGGGATTCATCTAGCAACGAGTGCGTTTCTAGCGTGGAAACTCCCAACAATCCCCACAATTGCTTGACAATGTTGGATTTCGAGATGAAATGCTCCAAGAAAAAACCTTGGCCGGCGCACCACCACACCACTGTTGAAATAAATCGGCCGTCATCGTTCATCGTCACAAATGGGGAGTTCTCAAAATGGGAGGTACCCCCAAGTTGTGGTCGGTAACGCTTGCTAGTAGTGGGTACCCCCATTTCAAGATTGAGTTTATGGTAAGCCATGGTTAATGGTGCTTGGTAAGCCATGGTTATGGTTGGTTATTTCTGTAGGTGGTTCCTGAACTCGATGATAATTGGGGGTGCCCCACCTTTAAGAAAGAACCAGGGATGACCACCAACGGCAATAAAGCAGCAGCAGAATACCTCATCGGTTTATTCTACTGGTCGTCTCCTATCATTATAAACCATTCCTAGCCATCAACCACTATGAACCATGATGCACCACCAACAATCAAGCAAATTGCCAATCATTAATCATTACAAGACTGTACATAATGACTAGCACTACTCCATGAACTGGCTACACTTAGCTACTAATCAACCACCATTCGGCCCACTGATGGCTACCATTGATCCCACATCGATCCCCTCGTGCCTTGACGTCCGCACAGTTCCTGAACTCTTCGCCACATGCGCAGCGAGTGCAGCCTGGAGCCGCGGGAGCACTGGGAAGTTGAGAATTTGAGATCTGAGTTCAGAGGATGACAGTCTTTGATAGACATATTATTTTTATATATTTATATATATATATATATATATATATATATATATATGGTCACCCCCCTAGGACCAACCTCCATCTGTGCATGTCAATGCCATCTGCATTTAGCAATACTATCTCTCAATACCATCTGTGCCAACCACAATGCCAAATACAATACCATTTGTCAATACAGTCTATCAAAAAACCAAATTACATCCACAGTGTACACTCCAAAACTCCAAAAAAAAGACTATACAACTCCAAAACTCCAAAACTCCAAAACCCCACAGTCCAAAACCCCAAAATTCCAAAACCTCAAAACTCCAAAACTCCAAAACTCCAAAACTCCAAAACCCCAAACTCCAAAACCCCAAAACTCCAAAACCCCAAAACTCCAAAACCCCAAAACTCCACAACCCCAAAACCCCAAAACCCCAAAACTCCAAAACCCCAAACCTCCAAAACTCCAAAACCAGCGATTCCGTACAGGAATCGCTGCAACGTTGTGGAGTGTACACGACACAACAAAGACAACTTACTTTACAGGACACATAACGTTATGTCAACTTTCTCTTAGATGGACCTAGTATAGTAATACTAGGTAACCCTAAACCCTGTCCGGGCCACTGGCAGTGTGGTCGCTGTAGGAAGACAGCTCCTCCGAAGAGGAGTCCAGCGGTAGACTGTCCCGTCTTGGTGACTGAGATCTATCTGAAACCCACAGAGCTGGAACCTGATCCCTCTCCGCCGCACAAAGATCTCATACGCAGGGTCCTGCACCGGGGGGTGCGACCCACCAATTCAGCTCATAGTGAAACTGGTGGTCAGCGAGGCGCCGGCACCAACGTACCCGTAGAGGGAGCACCCTCCAGGAAGCTGGTCTTTGGCAGGCGGCTGCCCGTGCGCCGAAGGCATCACGCCCCCCTCCTTGGACTGCGTGCGCCTGCTGCAACAGGCCGGACGGTGCGTCACATTGGGGATGCGGACCTGAAGTGCCCGGGCTGCGAGGTTCACGGCCACACGGACCGCGTCCCAGAGCTCCCGACTCACGTTGACAAGACCCAAGCCCTGTGGCCAGCCAAAGCACTCGACGAGCAGGACAAGAACTGGCCCGGGTAGGAGGGCAAACATGGCGGTGTTCCGTGTTTGTGTTGTACCCTGTGCTTGCTCCACCCTTGCCTTTTAGTTCGCCAGCATGTTGTGCGGTGTGTTCCTGCTGTTGATGCACACTGTTGCCCTGACTGTTCACAGGAGTTACTGTGGAGGTAACAATTTTATTGTTCTACTGATACACCATGTCTGCTGACACTTGGGGGGTTCTACCCAGCTCTGCTTTGGATACCCTAGTTCGGCCCTTGAGGTGTCCTTGCTGAGGTCACGGACACATTTCATGTGAGCTGGCTGAACACAACTTGACAATAACATGTTTCAAGCCACACCAGCAGCGAGCACCGCCAAAAGCTAGCGACGTATCGCCCAAAAAAAGATTGCATTCTCAGACACAGCAGGTTGGTTGCACTCAACAGTTTCAATCCATGTCCTGTTACTACTGCTCAGAGCTTGTTAACATCAACCAGGCAAGCACTCCCTTACTGACAACGTCTAGAGTCGAATCCAAACAAAACGTCAAAAGCGAAAGCGAAGAAAAACTGAAAGAGAGGACCCCAGTCAAGGCTTACGAAGCCGGAGGTGACCAATCCTACGAAAAACAGCGGCGCAACCCAACCCAAACTATCTAGGGGGAACAGAAAAACAGCTGCAGCAGTGCTTCCGCGAGCAGTGACTTTATCCTGTCCAGCGTCTTGGTAGCCGTTTCGCCACTGGAGTTAAAAAGTTGAGGTCTGCAAAATGCAGAGCCACTCAAGTGGGTTCAATGCCGATGCCTCGAACTAGTCGTCATCGAGGTTCAAAGGCTGCTGAAGGCGAGCAAGGTTGGCTGCTCGAGGGCGAACACTTTCCAAGCCCAGGCCGATCTTGTCCAGGATGGGAATTTCGATCTCACCATCCGTCACTCGATCCAAGTTGTTGTAGATGTTGGCGAGGAGACGGTTGGCCTCATGTGCGTGATGGGGAAGAATCGCCACCAGCCAGTGAGCCAAATCATTCACCCACAGGTCAACTTCGCCCTCCATGTCACTGAGTTGTTGGTCAAAACCAGCCAGGGTGCCAGGACCAACAGGGGTAACCTCGATGAAGTCGGTTTCACGCATCATCAGGCTCCCGGACAACTGAAACAGGTATTCCACGTGTTACCCAACGAAGTCCCTGATGAGACCTCTGGCAGGGACCCCCATTTGCGTCGACAGCTCCAGGAAGTGCAACAACGTGGCCATGGCAACCTGCGCACGCAACAGCACCGAAGGCAGGATGCCATGCGTTACCACGCCAGGCTGCGCAGGTGCCCAACGACGCAGGCTCTCATTCGCCATGTCGGCAACATAGGACATCGCGAGCTGCCGTGTCCCAACCTTTTTCAGCTGGAATTGAACTTCAAACTGCTGCCCCAGCTCAAGTTTCTACAAATGCAATTCACCCACGCAATGTTGAAAAGCTTTGGCCGTGCATCAAAATGAGAAACAGCATGCTGACCACTCAACGAGCTTCAAACAAAAATGGGCCAGCTGGCATGATTCAGCGGCTGTGACAACATGACTCAGTTCTGCTTTTTTTTCACATCGTGTCCACTGGCTCTGTGTTTCGTGCGGGGCCCCAGCGCTCCGTACCTGCCCATAAAGGTGACTGTGGGAACCCTGTCAGAGTGAGAACTAGGAGGCGAAAGCAACTGGAGGTTCCCAAGTGCTTGCATGACAGGACTTCGCATGAAGGCTGCTATGATAAAACTGAACGATATCGAAGCGACGCCGGCCGCCATCAAAAAGCGAGGGGTCGCCGAAATCTTGCAAACCGAATGCAACTGCTTCCCAATATTATTACAGATTTTCCACTTCCCCCCACCATAAATGCTGGGCATAGGAAGCCGAAAATCGGACAGGCATTCATTGACTGCTCCCGACATAAATGCCAGACAGAGCTGCCAATGAAATCCTGTCCCATTATCCAACCAATCATCATGATGTTGCTTTGTCCTGCTATCGGCTTCTCATACTAAGAAAGTGGTTGACAGGTCTGCATGGACTCACTTCTGCCGTAGAAAACGTGTCAAATTTCTTCCCAAAGCAATTTTTTTCTGCGCCAAGCTGATAATTGCTTGCACTGAGTCAAACACCTTCGCACATTGCCTGACACCAGCACAAGCACAGTTGAAAATCTGCGCCAAAGAAACGCTGCTTGAATGTGCTTTGCAAACACACTGCGCTCAAACTGCTGCCCCAGCTCAAGTTTCTACAAATGCAATTCAAATGGTTGAAGCAATCAAAGCGAACATACCGAGGGAAAGTTCCAGTGAAAACCTGTGAAGTTACTCCCCGGCATTATTACAGATTTTCCACTTCCCCCCAACATAAATGCTGGCCATAGGAAGTCGAAAATCGGACAGGCATTCATTGACTGCTCCCGACATAAATGCCAGGCAGAGCTGCCAATAAAATCCTGTCCCATTATCCAACCAATCATCATGATTTAGCTTTGTCCTGCTATTGGCTTCTCATACTGAGAAAGTGGTTGACAGGTCTGCATGGACTCACTTCTGCCGTAGAAAACGTGTCAAATTTCTTCTCAAAGCAATTTTTTTCTGCGCCAAGCTGATAACTGTTTGCACTGAGTCAAACACCTTCGCACATTGCCTGACACCAGCACAAGCACAATTGAAAATCTGCTCCAAAGAAATGCTGCTCGAAAGAGTTACACACTGCGCTCAAACTGCTGCCCCAGGTCAAGTTTCTACAATTGCATTTAAAAGGGTTAAGCATTCAAAGCGAACACAACCGGGAAGAACCTTGAAACTTCGTCTGAATTTGCTTTCGACTGCGAATTGCACTGTTTTGCAAAACAAGAGGTACTTGCTCAACTGACAACATGCGCCAAAAATTATGGCCTTTGACACCCTAGTTTACCACCACTCATCAGTCTTGCTACTGCCGGAAAGTGACGCATACAGTGGAAGGAAGGGCAGAGCGGCCACAACCGCCAAAATGAGCGACCGAGGTCGCCAAAACGGGGAGAGAAGACGCAGGTAGCGACACCGCCAAAGGACAGCGATACAGCGCCAAAGCAGCGGGGGAGAAAGTCGGAAGAGGTAGCGAGCAACGGGGGGGTATCACAGGTCACCCGACACGAGAAGCAAGAGGAACCATGGCCCCCATAATGTTACTCTAGTTTACGGTCTGCTTTTGTTTGAAAGCCCCCAAGAGTGGGGGGTTTGGGGGGTTGATAACCCTAAACCCTAAAAGCTTTAGGTCTGGGTGGTTTTAGGGGGTGGGTTCAACAGCTTGCCGCGCAAATGTTGGCGCTGTTATGGATAAGAAGGGGGGCGTTACCGACAAATGATGAGCCCCCCCGAGACGAGCAGGCACCAACATACAACTTCTTGAGACTCCAAAACCCCAAAACCCCAAAACTCCAAAACCCGAAAACTCCAAAACCTCAAAACTCCAAAACTCCAAAACTCCAAAACCCCAAAACTCCAAAATCCCAAAATTCCAAAACCCCAAAACCGGCACTGCTCGTCTGACGGCAGTGCCGGCCAAGGCTGTGGAGCGCGCGCGACACAGCCAAATAGCCTTGCACGTGCTGGGCTGCCCTTGGCTGGAACTCTGCCTGACACAGAGAGAACCCCAAACCCTGTCTGACAGTCCCTGGGCGCCAAACTTCCTGTTTGTGTGGGCCTCTGCCCTGAGACGCGTACGCGTACTGATACAGAGAGAACCCCAAACCCTATCTGACAGTCCCTCAGGTCCAGAATCCTGGTTCGCAGGCCCCAGCCTTACAAGCAAAGGGGTTGAGGGCTCAACCCCCCCCAGGTCCTTCCCACAGCTTGCTTGCAAAGCTTTCAACAAGTTGCTAACAACTTGGGGGGCTTGTTTCTCAACCCTTTATCGTTTGCCTCGGCAGGAAGAAAGCTCATTTAACCCTGGTAAACCAACCCTCCGGGCATCTTCTTTTGACAGCGCTCTGGGCCAGAACTTGGGGGCCACGCCCTTCCTTTGAAGCCGGTGGGCAGCCTTCTAGGCACCTTAATTAGACAGCATCTGGGCAGGAAATTACCCGTACCCTACGCATCTTGTATGAAAATTTTTTAGCAATGAATTAAGAACCTCTGTTACAAGCCTCTTCAACACCAAGGTTGCCAATAACTTGGCAACCGTGATGTTTTAAGAAGCATTTCTCAATATATCATGCCCCCCACTAAGGGTGGGATAAGGTGGGAATGCGGTGTTTGCGGATACATTCAAATTGCTACTGTTGACTTCCCCCCAAGAGTGGGGGGCCAGGGAGGTTGATAACCCTTAACCCTAAAAGCTTTAGGTTTGGGTGGTGGGGGTTGGGCCGTAACACTCGCCGTGCGGTGTGTTGTGTGCGCAATTTGAGAGGAGGGGGCCGTTAAGATTTCATGGGGAGGCCCCCGATGAAGAGAGCGCCACAACACACAACAGCTATGACACCCCAAAACCCCAAAACCCCAAAACCCCAAAACCCCAAAACTCCAAAAGACGTTTGCCCATGACAAAGGGCAAACGTGGACAGTTTGGAGCGTACACGACAAACTGTGAAAACTTTCAACTTTGCAAACTAAGACATTAGATGTACTTTGACTTCAGGAGCTCCGCTACTGATCTAGTAAGTACCCCAAACCCTGCTGACGAGCCCTCCAAAACTCAAGTTTTGAAATTCAAAACTTTTGGTCCAAAACTCCAAGTTTTGAAAGCCAAAACTGCAAAACTCCAAGTTTGGAGGTCCAAAACTCCAAGTTTGGGGGGCCAAAACTCCAAAACTCCAAGTTTGGAGGTCCAAAACTCCAAGTTTGGGGGGCCAAAACTCCAAAACTCCAAGTTTGGAGGTCCAAAACTCCAAGGGAGAAAGGCCAAAACTCCAAAACTCCAAGTTTGGAGGTCCAAAACTCCAAGGCCAAAACTCCAAAACTCCAAGTTTGGAGGTCCAAAACTCCATGTTTTGAAGGCCAAAACTCCAAAACTCCAAGTTTGGACGTCAAAAACTTCAAGTTTTGGGGGCCAAAACTCCAAAACTCCAAGTTTCAAGGTCCAAAACTCCAAGTTTTGGGGGCCAAAACTCCAAAACTCCAAGCTTGGAGGTCCAAAACTCCAAGTTTGGGGGGCCAAAACTCCAAAACTCCAAGTTTCAAGACTCCAAGTTTGGAGGTCCAAAACTCCAAGTTTTGAAGGACAAAACTCCAAAACTCCAAATTTGGAGGTCCAAAACTCCAAGTTTTCAGCCCCTGGCGGCTTACAAGCGCGCAGCTCGTGGGTTCAACTCCCCCCTGGGCGCTTGTCTGCTTGCTGCCTTGCTTGCCTTGCTTGCCTTGCCTGCCTTGCTTGCCTTGCTTGCCTGCTTGCGTGCTCGCTTGCTTCGTTGCTTGCTCGCTTGCCTGCTTGCCTGGTTGCTTGCTTGTTTGCTTGCTCCCCTGCCTGCTGCTTGCTTGCTTGCTTGCTTGCTTGCTTGCTTGCTTGGTTGCCTACTTGCTTGCTTTACATGCGTGCTGCTCTGCATACTGCTTGCTTGCTTGCTTGCTTGCTTGCTTGCTTGCTTGCTGCTCTGCATGCTGCTTGCTTGCTTGCTTGCTTACTTAATTATAATTTGCTTGCTTGCTTGCTTGCTGGCTTGCTTGTTTGCTGGCTTGCTTGCCTGCCTGCCTGCTTGCTCGTTGCTTGCTTGCTTGCTCGCTTGCTTGCTTGCTTGCTTGATTGCTTGCTTGCTTCACCTCCTGCCCCCCAAGAGTGGGGGGTTGGGGGGTTGATAACCCTCAACCCTAAAAGCTTTAGGTCTGGGTGGTTGGGGTTGGGCAAGACAGCTCGCCGCGCGGTGTGTTGCTGTGCAATTTGAGGGAGGGGGGCCGTTAAAGACAAATGATGAGGCCCCCCGATAAGAGGCACAACAACACACAACATCATTGACACCCCAAAACCCCAAAACCCCAAAACCCCAAAACTCCAAAACTCAAAAGAAAAAACAGACTATACCCTGGATACCTGACATCAACTTCCCTAGATCTAGTCTGGGGAGTTTTGGGGTTTTGGAGTTTTGGAGTTTTGGAGTTTTGGAGTTTTGGAGTTTTGGAGTTTTGGAGTTTTGGAGTTTTGGAGTTTTGGAGTTTTGGAGTTTTGGAGTTTTGGGGTTTTGGAGTTTTCGGGTTTTGGAGTTTTGGGGTTTTGGGGTTTTGGGGTTTTGGAGTTTTCGGGTTTTGGAGTTTTGGGGTTTTGGAGTTTTGGAGTTTTGGAGTTTTGGAGTTTTGGGGTTTTGGAGTTTTGGGGTTTTGGAGTTTTGGAGTTTTGGAGTTTTGGAGTTTTGGGGTTTTGGAGTTTTGGGGTTTTGGAGCTGGGTTTTGGAGTTTTGGAGTTTCCAAGTGCCCACTATGGATGTAATTTGTTTCTTTGACAGAACAAAACCAAAAAATCTAACTTTTCCAGGGATTTTTTGTGGTTAAACCAAATATTCTGTTTGGAAAGTTTCTTTTCTTAGTTTTTCTCTACAAGCAATACTTTTCCTTGAGATTTTTCTGCATCTACCCATTCTCAATCGCACCAATAACGAAATATTTAGATATTCTCTTCTTGTAATTTCTGTATTCTCTTTAGAAGAAAGAGTAAATCAGGGGAGAATAAGGGGCGAATGAGGGGAGAATAAGTGGGAAATAAGGGAGAACAAGAGGAGGATGGGGAGAAGATAAGGAGATACCAAAGAACAAATAAATACAGAGAACATAGGGAGAGAATAAGGGAATAATGATTAGAAAATGGGTAGAGAATAAGGTTTCCTTAGTATACCCATATTCGTTCCTTATAATTCCCTTTATCCCATTTTTTAATAAGGAGGGAAGAAGGGAGAACAAGGGGAGAATAGGGAGAAGATGAGGAGATACTAAGGAACAAATATGGAGAACATAGGGATAAAATACGGGAATAATGATAAGATAATGGGGAGAGAATAAGGTCTCCTAAATATACCTTTATTTTTCATTATCTGTTCCTCAGAATTTCCTTATTCACTCTTTAGAATAAGGAGGGAATAAGGGGAGAATAAAGGAGGAATAAAAGGAGAATAAGGCAAAAATAGGGAAATAATCATGAGACTAAGGAACAAACAGGAAGAACATAAGGAGAGAATAAGGGAATAATCATGAGAAAATAGGAAGGGATTGAGATTTTCTACATATACCCTTATTCCTTCTTATTCTTTTCCTAGCATTCCCTTATTCTCTCTCTTTGCAGAATAAGGATGTGATGGGGGAGAATAAGAGGAAAATATGGACAGAATAAGGTAGGACAAAAGAAAAATAGAGAGAACATAGGGAGAGAATATGGGAATGATAATGATTTTTTGGGGGGGAGGAAAAAAGTTCCCCTAAATACCCGTATTCTTTCCTTTTTCATTGTAATTCCCTTATTCTCTTTTTAAAAAGGAGAGAATAAAAGGACAATAATAAGGGGAGAATAGGAAGAGAATAAGGAAAGACTAATGCGAAATAGGGAGAACACAGGGAGAGAATGAGGGAATAATGATGAGAAACTGGGAAAGAATAAGACTTCTCAAACATACCAATATGCTCACTATATAAATCCCTTATTCTCTCTTCAGAGTGAGGAAGGAATAAGGGAGAATAGTGAACGACTATGGAAAAATAAGGAGGACACAGGGGCAGAAACAGAGAATAGCATTGAGAAAATAGGGAGAAAATAAGGTCTCTTGAATATATATTCTCTCCTTATGATTCCCTACTTCTTTCTTGAGAGTAGAAAGGGAATGGAGGAGAATAAGAGGAGAATAGGGATAGAATAAGGAGAGATTGAGGAGAAATAGGGAGAACATAGGGAGAGAATGAGGGAATAATGATGAGAAACTGGGAAAGAATAAGATTTCTCAAACATACCAATATGCTCACTATATAATTCCCTTATTCTCTCTTCAGAGTGAGGAAGGAATAAGGGATAATAATGAAAAACTATGGAAACGTAAGGGGAACATAAGGGCAGAAAAAGAGAATAGCATTGAGAAAATAGGGAGAGAATAAGGTCTCTTGAATATATATTCTCTCCTTATGATTCCCTACTTCTTTCTTGAGAGTAGAAAGGGAATGGAGGAGAATGAGAGGAGAATAGGGATAGAATAAGGAGAGATTGAGGAGAAATGGGAGAACATAGGGAGAGAATAAGGAAGCAATAATGTTCAAGAACTTGCTTCGGCTTAAAAGGCTGAAAATCAGATCTTTTTACTGGAAATACCATCAAAAACTGTGTTTTGGTGGGTTCTAGGGGGGGTGAGCATATATATATATATATATATATATATTTGTTTATCTATTTATTGATTGCTTGTTTAATTGATATATATCTACATATATTTATTTATTCATTTATCTATCTATTTATTATTCATTTATATATAATGTATGTGCATATATATATATATATATGTTTAACCTTAAGGCAACCAGAGGCTGTACACCGCAGCCATTACATGTATATATATGTATATATGATATATTGTGATGCATGTACATAACATATGCACCAACATAGCTACATATGTATAAGCACATTAGACATTCAGATTCATACATATGATTCATTTATGTATTTGCAAGAGTAGATATATAGAAAATATTTGAAGTAGAATCGTGTATATGCGTTGTGATCATCCTGAAGTAGATGCTGAATATCCCCAAGATTTAGATCATTTCGCTACTTGGAAGGTTCAATTTGATAGTCTGCTCCAGTATGCAGTATGATTATATACTGGTTGGTGGTTTAAAGCCCTATGAAAAATATGCTTGTCAACCAGCTAACCAGCTGGCAATACTAGGAAAAGTAAAAAAAAATGTTTGAAACCACCAACCAGTAATCATCATATGCCATTACTAACCACTTTGAACCATTTGTTAATAACTACTAGGGAATATTAAAAAAATTGAAACCACCAACCAGGATTACCGTATACAATATACATATGGCTGTGGGTCAGTTCACCCCGTACCCCTGGTTCCCCATCACCAACCATTGTTTTTCCACTATTGTTGTTGGTGAATATCCCCCATTATTGTTTTGTTAATGGCTACCCAGGATTAATAAACCCCTGGTTGATTAATAGGGGGTATCCCCCAAAAACCTTGGTTTTCCATTAAAATTGGAACCCCCCCAATTAATAAACCTGGGGTTTATTCATCCTGGGTAGCCATTAATATTGACCCAGCTCGCCATATCACCAGCTTGCACTGCGCGCTCTTCGACCGCACTTCGCCAGGTCCTCGCTCGGGCCCGGAACTAACGAGGAAAGATCTGTCCAACTCCCAGTACTTGAACCAGCCCCCCAACCAACCAACCAACTAACCAACCAACCAACCAACTAACTAACCAACCAATCAATTTACTAATTGGCTAATTAGCCAACCAATTACTGTAACTAATTGACTAATGAACCAACTAATGAACTAATTAACCAACTCACCAAACCAACCAACCAACCACTTGCGCTCCTCTGTATCCCTATGGGGTTCTCCAACGCATCGCACTGCGTCTATGGACAGCGCCGCCCTTCCGAAGGCCTCCTCCAGGGCATGCAGCTGGAGCTCCGTACCAATCAGGCGGGTTGTAGCCATTGGCACTGAGCACCTACGATGGGTGGACCACCATCTGGTTACGGGCCAACTGAACGGCTGGTACTTGGAGAGTTTTAGATGCTTCATCCAAGGTTCAATGAGTTGCAGTGATTCATCCAGGGTTCAATGAGTTTAAGATGGTTCATCCAAGGTTCAATGAGTTTAAGATGCTTCATCCAAGGTTGAGTTCATGTATTGGGGTATGTTTGATGACACGCTACGGTTGAATGATGGTGAAGCACTGGTCAATGCTTCGCGAATGATTGATGCATGCTGGACAGCCGAGAACTAGGCGAGACCAGCGCGGTTATCCAGTTGTGCTGAAGGTCAAAATCCCCGAGATTTCCCATGTGCACCTGTGATGCGAAGTCCCGGCGGTGCTAGCACAGTGCTAGCACAACAATGGCATCCAACTATGGGTGAACGAATCAACTATTATCTTTCAATAAGTACATCTAGCAATGACTTGGGCAATTTCAACTTATGGCTATCTCTTATCCATAATTGAATGAATCATCTTTCATAAGAGATAGCCTCTGATAATCAAACAAAGAATAGCTGATTTTGATTCTCAGAGGCTATCTCTTCTGAATCAACCATCATCAGCGCAGGATATGGCTGTGTGTCAAGGGCTGTTCCCCAGGTTCGTTACCAGTCCCGGTGCTTGATGGGACCCCTGGCAGCCGCTTGGTGGTGAGCTGCCACCGTGGCGCCTCGGCGTAGCAACCATAGTCCACCCCAGGAATGCAGCTGTTGGCTGACCACCACCTGGTGGGCCGGGGATCATGGGTCCATTCTTGGTATCTTGGTGGTGATGAGTTAATGAACAGGGGACAAGCATCAACAACGGTTGGAGAAGACACCAACTCTGGCTATATCTAGGGATGGATGCACCCAGCTCAGTGTCAGAAGACAGGGCGAGAGAAGAAGAGCAAGAGCCGCGGGGGCAAAATGGTAGGGCAAGGACTGACCTAAGTTTGCGTCATCTGGCCCCAAAAGCCATAGCGGTTCTCTGGTAGCGGCTGGGGCTACCATGATGCACCATCCATCTTTGTACCCACTGGTGAACAAAACTAGGGAAACTACCACTTGCCCACTAACTGTCGTAACCATAGTTGATTTGTTTTACCAAATTGTAACTAGGGGGTGTCACTCTGTAGCCGATGTGAGGATGGCCATCTTGAGGCCAACCATCGAATCAAAAGCAAAGAAGCGCCATCGGGATACGTTCTTTCCACAGCTGTGCGTAAGCCTGCGTGAATTTGCGTCATCAGTGTTGGTGATCAATCATAGCAACTACTATATATCCATACGTATACATGCACATATACATTTGCCGGTGTCTGCAAGGTTCTGGATGGTGTATTGCTAAAGAATATGAATATTGGATGATTTGGGGGTACCCCCACTTGTAGAAATCACCAAATGGATATGTGTATATTTGTTTATGTATATATATATAGATATATGTATAGTTATATGTACTTACACATATGCCAGCCGCCAGGCCCTTTTCCGTCTAACAGGCGTTCAACTTCGGCCGTGCCTCCATTGCAATGTGCAGTGATCGCACTGCAGACCTCTGCTTCAGCAGTGGGCAACGGGGATCAGCTTGGTGCACCCAAGGAGTTCCCCCGCGGAGGATCACTTCCTATGATCATCTAGGCGTTTCTCAAGCCATGACCCCCAGGCCAATCATCCAGTTCAAGCATCTACAACTACAATAAACCAACCATTTTTGGGGCTTCCCTATGGCTTGAGAAACTCCCATATTGGGGACCCTTCCACCCTTCCTGGGCGATCCGGCCTGTGATACTTAGCTCCCAGACTTAGCTCCCAGCAGCCAACCAACCGACCCCACAGATCATTCGGGAGCTCTTCACGAGTCAAACCTGACTTCCCTCTGACGTGTTGGGATTCGCAACTACGTTGCATCCACTTGGTCATAAACTCGCGGTCCTATGAAGTCAGAGCCATGCAACTGCCGCGGTCGAAATGATCAACTGGATCTCCAAATCAAATCACCACTGGTGCTTTTCAAGCCGGGCGAACTCACCACGACCCCCAGGTCATTCCTGGTCGACCATCGGCCAGCCATCGTTAAGCATGCCGCCGTGAAAGCACTGACCAGCTGGCGGGTTCTGCTTGGTGGTGGTGATCGCTCCACCTGGTTCTCTGATGTTTCTTCGGTGATCTTCTATGATTAGGCTGCGATCGCTTGCTGTGTCCGAGGATTCCGATTTTGGGGATAGGGGAGAATCTTCACGACCTGAGGGCTCATGCAGCTCTTCAATCGGTTCTCTTGGCAAGGCTTGAAGCCATCGATTGGCCAGGAATCCCTGCTCTACCAGGACTTGAGCTCGGAGAGTGCTGCAGGAGAAGGTGCCCGCTGGTCTTGCAGCAGCCTTGCCTACGCACGCACCCGGAAACGCCATGGCGTTTCAAATGGAGGTGGTACCGCTGGTATCTCCCACGGGGATGAGAAACATAACAGAATATTGCCCCGGTAACCGACCCTGAAGTCACAGTTGCCTTACCAACTCCAGACATAGAGTAAAAGAACTGACACCAGCGGTGGTACCAGCGTACCTCCATTGAGCCTAACCACCACCCACCTGGTAATCTCACTAACCCTATGACTAACCCTCAACCACCATGGTATCTCCTATGTTCTCTGGTCATCTCCCATGATTCACCACCACCCTCGCACGGCGTCGCGCCTGCGGGGATCCACAAGTTGATCTTGTGGTTGTCGGAGCCATCAGGGGAGAAGCCGCCTGGCTGCTGGGCTGTGACCGCCGCATTGACCACAGCTGCCGCTATCGCTGCCGCTATCGACCATCATTAACCAACTAACCAGCAGCGAACCATCAAGAACCATCAGTTGCTGATGTCAACCATCAAGAACCATCGGTTACTGAAACCATTCACTTTGATTCAGTACATTTAGAGCGATCATTAACCAACGACTAAGCAGCAACTAACCGATGATTGATGGGTTACCATGATTTACCAATCATTGGCCCCACGATTTTCCATGAATGAATATCTGTTTTTCCCAACCATAGGCACACCGGCACGCTTGCAGTGCCACAGGAAGCACAAGGGCTGAAGCACAGGGATCTACAGGTTGATCCTATTACAACAGCAAACTAACTACAGTGACCGACAAGTATCACTGCTTGGTGGTTGAACCACCCCTATGCAAAATATTAGTAAACTAGTGAAAATAAAAAAATGTGAGTCGAACCACCAGCCAGATCACCATGGCAGTATGTCACACACTATCAATGGATCAACATCTCAACTCATTAAAGAAGAATTGTGGTGGGTAATTATTGATCAATGGGTATGGTAAGTAATAGGAATTAACTGAATTAACTATATCGAATCAGCACATGGCAATGGGTCGTGTTACCTGATAAATGGTTAACTATCCTCTTTCCATTCCGTTCTCATTGGCAAATGGCAATAGTAAGATATGGATATTCAATTATCATGGCTTTTTCCCTGTGAATGGTAACAATGACTAGTCATGGATTGGCTATTGGTCGATAATCGAAAGTAATGGTTGGTTATTGGGTATCTGCAAGGTGATGGCTACTAGCCAATGGTACTATTTTCTAATGACCAAGAAATAATGGATATTGGCTAATGATTGAGAATCATGTTTTTTGCCAATCGTCATCCTTCATCAAAGTGGTGGTTTAGGAGCGTCCTCCGATGTTCCATCGTAGTTCAAGAATGATATCGCTGAATTGTTGCGATGCTGTTGTAAGGTTCACGCACCAATTCCACGGATCCGTAAGATCCCTGAGCGACCGTCTTCCTCCTAACACTCTCAAGCCTAGCATAGCAAAATCGTATCGAGGATTTACCTCATCAAGTGATGAAGTTCAACCGTCGCGTACATCATTAACCACTATAACCATCATTAACCATAGAATCACCGTCATTAACCACCATTAACCATTGCATACCACTGCCATGGGCCCATGGCTGGCAGTTAACGGCTGAAACTCCAGCGGACGATCCAAGGCCGAGACGCCTGGCGGCAAGTAGAAGCGCTCCGGGTGACGAGTATCGATGGGCTGACACTCGGGGCGCCTGTCCTGAGCTTGTCACGGTGGAGACAGGCCAATTGGTTGGGACTGCTGGTTGCGGGTGGTGGTTGTTACCCTGCACCACAGCACCAGTGGTTCCCACTACCAATGCGCTTGGGTGCAGGGAAATGCTGGGGTGCAGGGTCCACGTCTGAAAAATGCGAGGCCTTGCGCCATTCCAAAAAGCCAAACCTACAGGCAAGACTGCCTGCAATGGCTACATCATCAATGGACATGGGATTTCCCCTTATCGTTTCACTTATCGTTTCACTTATCGTTTCACTTATCGTTTCACTTATCGTTTCACTTATCGTCCAAAAGTTGGTGGCAAATGGTGCCTGCATCAGTTTGGGTTTGGATTCCAATGATGTATGGATACCCAAAACTAGCGAACCAGCTTGGACAATAGGGTGCTATCAAATGGTTGAAGTCCGATGCCAGTGACGTATTTTCAGTGGAAAACACAGCTGTTTCGTGGGCTTTGGACAATGTGTTTACCAAACCTTCTGCGCTGGTGAGGGACCTGAAGGATCTACTTTTTGCTGCATCCTGCAAACCCAGCTGGAAACAATATCTGTGCGTGGAGCTAGCCAAGTTGCCTCACAAACTTTCAAGTCCCCCCAGCCTGTTGATAGCTTGGTGGTCTATAAATCCCCTCCTGACTTTGATTGTTTGATCGATATAGTATGACCCAGTTAAGCAATCAAATTCGCGGGACGCAACTTTTGAGCCACCACTCTGAGCCTCACAGGTATTTGTCAAGTCTCAGAAACCTTAGAAAAAAACGCCAAGCGCGGCTGGTGTTTCTACATCACAGATGTATACATATATCATATGGTGGTTTCTGAAAACAGGGGTACCCCCAAAATCATCTAGTTATCAAAGATGAGTAATAAACTTGATAAACCTGCCTTTTTCTGGGCTCCCTGTGGCTCGAGAAAGCCTCATATGGCGCAAAAAGCTGCGTAGAATTCACAGATCTACGGCAGGTCACAGATCTACCATCCATGATCCGCTCACCGCCCAGCTACGTTGGCTTGGCAGTCATTGATGCCCAGCTCCTGTCGGCGACGTGCTGGTGAGCCTGGTGAGTCGGTCACCTGGAGGCTTTATTAGCTAAGTGCCTGGTGGATGGTTGAGCTTGAGCTCAAAAGTGCCCGAAAAATTGGAAAATTCATGGGTGTTCTACCAAAAATTACTGGTGTTTGAAGGAGTTGATGGTTGGAAGGAGTTGATTGTGGGAAAGATTGCGAGACTTTTGCTTTGAAAAATGGGGTCGTGATGGTTGATAGGCTGGTTAGCCTTGTCGCCTTGTCAATGACCCAGCTATGGAAAATGCTTCATATTTGCGAATCAGAGCCAGGTGGTTAGTCTGTTGGAAGCTGCTGTTCAGGGATCAGTCAAAACATATGGCAGTGGGTCAGTTCACCCTGTACCCCTGGTTGCCCCATCATTAAGCGTTGTTTTTACGTATAGTTTTGTTGATTATCATCCCTCATTATTGGTTGGTGAATATTGACCCAGCTCGCCATATTCGGCCGGAATGACCTTGCAAGTGCAGTGACATCGTATGGGGTCATTCCTCACAATGGTCGTAAATATGTGATGGGTTTGCCAAGGGGTGGTAATCATAGGATTGAACCAGCATCTAGAATAAGGTATGGAATAGTATCACCACATAGGATGATTGAAGAAATCACCTACATAGGATTCCTGCCATTAGGTTTGATTACAGATTCAATCAGCCAAAAGTGACCATTCTCGGTACAGTAGGGACTCAACCTTCAACGAAGCCAGTCTTATGCAGTGATCTTCTGCACGTAGCCGTGGATTGTTCCCGGTGGTTAGTCTTCAGACTCAGCATGTGGGTCACTGCACAGAGACCTCGCCAATCGTGCAGCATAGCCGACATCGTTTCTTAGATAATATGTCTCCAGAAAATGACCCTTGAGGTAACTATATAAATAGCATATCAAAAAATGGTAACTATATAAATCATACCATATTCTACCCCCTGAAGCAACAAAAAAGTTGTTTACCCCTCCAATTCAAGGGATTACAGGCGCTGGAAACACTCACCGTGCACAACGGTTTCATCATCTCCCTGTGATCCCCTGGATGCTCCTGAGCACTTGCCCTCAGCAGCAAGTGTTGATCCAAACAGCCCTGTGCATCCGGCGTCGAAGAGCTGATCTCCTGCTCGCCTTAGCGAGGAAGGCTGGCTGCGACCAGAACCAGCTGGCGATTGCATGTTCATAGTAGGTATGAATGATGTTTACTTTGGTTATGATGTTTACTATGGTTATGATATTTACTGTAATCGTTCTTAGTGACCATTAATGACCAGGTTGTTAAAAACCATTAATGATGTTTAATGGTCATTCAATAGCAATAGGACTAGTACTTATCGGTAATGCTTAATTACTACTATCTATTGCATAATAGTCTTAATATAAATGTGTGTTTTCATGGCTAGGATTTTTTCTTGTCGAGGATTGATGGAAGACCAATTGGTTTGCAGGAAAATATTCGCCACTTTCCAGGATATTACCCTACAACCAGATACTATGATTGACGGAAGACTCATAACCATTGAACATGTCCAAAGACTATGAGTATAACACTATTTAAGCAGCCATTAGTCATAATTAGCCCAAATTCGCTAATACAAACCAACAAAGCCAGAGGTTTTCACAAGGAACTCAGCACCCCCCAAGGAATATAAGCCAATGAGGGTTGTGAATCCGCAGGCTATCGGACTTGGGGATGACCGATAATCCCAAGCCAGCCCTACCCAGCTCCGACTGTGGGCGGCTGGAACGGCCTTGAGCATGACCTATCCGCAGATGAATCATGGCACCCGAGTGAATCGCTAGTCAGCGGCCAGTATGATGATGAACCTTATTAATCCATGTCAGCTATAGCCTTTAAGCCTTTAAGCCTTCATTCTGCTCGAGGTCAGCGGCTCATTTGGTCTCTGCTTCCCGGCGCGTCATAAAAGCGGTCAGCAGATGATGTTTAATTCATTCATATTAAATCATTGCACGTAATTGTCCTTGCACTCAACTTCTGGCCTCTGCCTGCCTCTCTTTCGATTGGCTTTTGGAGCTGCATCTTGCAGCGGCAAGGGGCTTGGAGCTTCTGCTTCATGCGACTGACGCTTGGAATCCTTGGAACGCTTGGAAGGACCTTTTTTGGAACTCTTGGAAGGATCATCTTTTTTGGAACTCATCTTGGAACACTTGGAACAGGTGGAGCTTTTGCTCTGTGTCTTTTTGGTGGGTTCCGGGCGAGGTGCCAATTTCACCTGCAGCTCAGGCAGCTGCCACATGTTCTCCGGAAGGGAGCCGTGAGTCAGCAAGACCTCGCCTGTTTTGTTGTGATTTGGGTCTATGGACCACACCGGTTCATCGAACTCGGATGAGCTGTCCTCATCTCCTTCGAAAGGTGAGCGGCGTGAGCCCCTTCCTTCCCTTCCTTCCCTTCCTTTCCTTCCTTCTCCCTCACCTTGCTCTGCTTGGAACTCTTTGCTGACAAAAGCCGGGGCCGACATCAAAGGTTGCTGGATCCAGTCGCCGCACGTCCGATCGACCAAAGGAGCCTTGTGCTGCAAAGGTTTCCGAGAACTCTCCTCGATCCATTCTTTGTTGGGCAACTTCCAACCAGCAATGGTCGCATCCAAAAATGTGGGCACCTTGTTTTTGAAGTACAGCTCTTCGGACCTGTGGTTCAGCACCAAGCTGTTCTCGAAGTCGCCATGGATTTGGATGAGCTTCGCCAATGCCATGTCTGGAGTCCCTATCTGCTGACCACTTTCCAGCCACTCGAAGCAAAAGAGCCTCTTGTGCTCAGGCATCAGTTCCACTTTCCGTCGAAGCTGGGTGAGCTGAACACGCAGATTGACACACTCAATCAGACTGAGGCTTCGTTCGCCCGCTGCGTCATCGATGAAGCAACTCTCATCTTCCAGTTGCGCCAGGTCCACCTGCCCCCGGCATCGCGCCCGCCGAAGCTCCTCGGGCTCAGGCCGCTGATGATCCGCAGAGCGGCATAGTTTCCTGGGAAGCCAGCTCACCTCAGCACGCAGAATGATCTCCGTCGCCTCTTCAAGGGCCACTTCGCAGGCACATTGCAGCGGAATGCCAAGGCAATGGCAACAATACCTGGTTGGTGGTTGAACCATGTTGAACCACTCCTATGAAAAATATGTGCTAGTCAAACTTAACCAACCCTCCCACATATTTGGGGAAATCAAAAATGTGAATCAAACCTCCAAGTAGATACCAATATGGCACATGGTCGTGAATTTTCGCAAATTCACGACAGACCGGGTTTCCACAAACCCAAATGTGACATGCCACGCACTCCGTGCTCTTCAGGCAAGGGCCAATGATGCCACAGATGTGGCATGCGAGGCAATCCGTCTGCGATCGTTTCTGGTGCAACTTGTGGAGCCAACTAAACCAGCTGTCTTTGGGTTTCCAAGCTCCTTCCAAGGCATCTGCCGCAGTCTCAGGCACCGGCGGAGCTGGCACCGCACAGTGCCCGAAGCCCAACCCATAGGTCCTGCAGGCTGTGCAGCAGCGCGACCAAAGCTGATCCTTGTGCCTGGCGCGACTCTTGCAGTGGCGGCCAGCCACCAGGCAGGGATAGCAGGCTCCAAGGCAATCCTCCCACTCACCATTCTCTTGCCAAGGTGTTGAGTACAAGGCTTGGGTCAGATCCTCCAGAGAAACTTGGCAGCTGCCAACCTTGATCTCACCGCGACTATTCAATCCCACTGGCACGCGCAAATGCCGGGGAACCTTGTACCAATTCTCTTCTGCCTGCTCAGGTTTGTGATAGGCCGAGAAGGCATCAAGGGTGGTGATGGATCTCCGATGGGCTTTTGCCTCTGGGGCACTAAGGTCTGTGGCAAGTTCCCCAGAATCTGCAACAGCATTCTTGATATGCCGAATAGCCTTGCGTCGATCTTCTTCATCATAAAGCGGCAGGTTGTCGCATTTTCTGGGGTATCCAGCAACAATGCGTTCCAGTTCAATCTGCGGAAGCAGCTGGGGTAAAGCTTCCATGTTGTCCCCGTTCTCCTTTTCTTCACGCAGTTTCACCACCAATGGCCAAGGCAAGCGCTTGAAGAGAGGCTCCAGTTTGTTGGTGTAATACCACCGGGGCCGCTGCACCAAATTCGTCTCCAGAAACTCCACCATTGTTGCAGGCTCAACCAAGACCCACCACTCATTGGGGTTGAGAACCTCTACCGTCTGGAATTCGTGACCGCCAAGCAAAATGAGTCGAAAATAGTAGGTCTCAGCAGATCGCAGAAGGAGCTTCAGCTCCTCTGCGTTGTACTTCACAGGCACATCTATCGTAGCGGATCTCAATCGCCTTCTGGTCGTGGCCATGCCGTGGGCCAAGACGTGGGATTTTTGAGGAAGGTGTGACCAAAAGGATCTGCATGATCATGAGGATGACATGACCTGTTTGGTGGTACCACCGATGATCACGATTCATTGGATTAAATCCAATGGTTATCAATGATGGTATCAATAACCAAATTGAAAATGGTTATATAAATCCGAACAAATATTATTGGTTTGCAATGGTTATGAATAACTAACGATATTCGCAATGATTGCTAGGGGTAACCCAATTTTCAAGGGTTGGATGACGTACGACCCCGTCTTGCTTTCTGGAATACTTGCTTGGGAGTGGTTCCTTGTGGTAGGATTGTATCTTGCTATGAACATCAGAGCTGAGGCTCGAAACACAACATATATCGTATCCCAATCTTTATTGCTCGAACCAACTGGTCGTTGCTCACCATTGATTGTTGTTTTCTTCCCTATGTCCAGAAATGCTGGTGATCACCCAAAGCATCCATGGCCCGGCAAAGTCACTGATTCTTAGTGAGGGAAATGGTGCTGACCACCCAAGAATTTTGCGCTTCAGCATCTATAGCTTCGGGAGAGGTCGCCGAGATTCATTTCCACGAAGATGATTAATAATTACTATTGATCATGATTGAACCATAATTTAACTCTTCTTGTCTTCATTCACAACTCTGGAACCAGCTGCTACTCTTTTTGACGATCTATGAGTGTTCTTGGACACTAGTCATATCTCCGAATTGTTCGTTGCATCCATTGGTTGATCAATTATTGCTCCATGGAATAAAAACTGATAATAAACAGAAATTATTAGCTACATCTACTAATCAGTAGTTAAATCTTATTCAGAAACTGGTTGGTATTGCTCATTAGCGTTCTACTTATCGCCAACAAAGTCGATGGTAGAACTGCTATTCACAAGAAACAAATGCTCATAGCCCGCGCCGCCGAGACATAGGCACCACTCACGGAATGCATCCTGCCTGGTGGTTTTAAACTTCCATACATGGGGATTATCCATACGTGGATATAGATATTTGTATCCTTACATATGTATGTGTAAGCAAGTGTCTTTTACATCCATCCTTCAGAGGAAGGCTGAGCCAATTAAACACCACTCTGCCAGCAGAGGGGATGAAAAATCTGGTGCCCTCCCTGCGGCAAGCGACAAATGCTGAATTCGAAGTGCCCCTTGTGGTGCGCAGTGATTTTGATCTCGACCTGCGAGGTCAACCACTGGCTCTCTGCCGGTGATTTGGCGGTGTGCCCAAGGATCACTCGGTCCGGCAGTCCTGGGTACCCCTAGTTCCCCCATCATTCACGAGTGTTTTTCTGATTATTTGTTGGTTATCATCTTCCATTATTGTTTGATATGTTGACCCATAGCCATACAGGAGGTACATATCCCCTATCAGCATTGGTCATTATCCCCTACTATTAACCATTCACCAGCTATTATTGGTTGGTTCATATTGACCCATAACCACTTCCAAACCCTCCTTTGGCTTACATCGTTTCGTTGGGGGCCCAGCTCCGCCTGGCGACCAAGACGACTCCATGGGGTCGGGGATCATCCGTCAATACTGTGAGCTATCATTATTTGTAGTGATCCAACCTACCAACAGAAGGATAACAGGTACGTTGATTGGCTGATGGTGAACCAACCTCTGACAATGGTCATGATAGTGACCTACTCTCCTAGATTAATCGAGTATGAACTGTCACGAACTATGCTTTCTAGCACAAGGAATTGAACATGTTTACCTATTCAACCAATGTATATGTGATACAATCTTAGCCAACACATGTGCTATTATCATACTATCAACTATTTCCAACCATTCTTACCACTTTTAATCAATTTACACATAATTGTGTACGTATATCTATGCATGTATGCACAATTTTCCCTTATTAACCACAATTCATCAATCAACATGGCTTTCACAGGATCGGTAGGTGTTGATTGTCCCATTCACGTTTAAAAAACGGTAGTCATTGCGAGTACCGGGACTAACCACCCCTAACCACGAACCAGACCATTCACATGGCAGGTTAATGCTTATAAAGAATGTTTCTAAACAAAAAACTAGCCTAATTATCTAACATAGCTGACTGGAAAATCCAGCAGCTGATGGTTTAGCTAGCAGGTGTAGCTGGCCATTGCCAGCAAGCTATTTGATTGCTAGTACCCCTAGTGACCTAGGAGTGAATGAATATATAGTAAATAGTTCGAAGCCAACAAGTTTTAACCACTAGCACCCCAATGAATAGCGTAATCCCCAAAAAAATGCAGCGAATGGCTACAATCCCAAATAAATTGATGGGTTTCCCCTAATGAATGCTTACATTCCTCAATCAATGGCGGAAGTCTTCCCAACCATGCCATGCTCCCAAGCTGTTCAAGCCGCACTGTCGCCATAGCGCCTGGTGGATACTCCCGGCAATCAATGTCCTGAGCATCGATGGTCGGATAGGGGCACCGGTGATCAACAGGGTTCTTCACTTGTTGGTGGTTTCAGCCCCTATGAATAATATCAGTCAACCAACCAACCGTTTGGTATTGAGTAGGGAAAATGAAGAATCTTGGAAACCACCAACTAGTTTATAATGGTCAATGTGATGCTTAATGATGGTTAGTAGTTGATATGATGGTTAACTGCTATAACAACAAAATGATAGGGTAGGGTAGAGTTGAAGTAACTACGACCATCAACTGCTTTGAGAACTAATTAATATAAACCGGATATAAACATAAGCATGTCGAGTCTTTCTTGTGATATTTATGACCTAGAGATGTTTGGATATGATGGGATAAAACATATTGTGTCATCCGTAAACTCAATATTACTGTATATGAACTTGATACTCTACTTTGATGCAAGCAAACAGTTTGTTGCCTCTCATGACCAACAGCAATGTCATCAATCTGGATCGAGATCAAAATGAGCAAGAGCAGCGACAACAAAAAAAGTAGACCCTCATCATCCACAACAGATGTGGCCGCTGAGGCTTCTGATCCGGGTTGCTTTCTCAAGTCATAGGTAATCCCCCCAGCGCGATTTTGAGGAAAAGCATAAGAAGGAGTGAAGACTTGTCGCAGATCTCTGGTAAACCGAAGACAATAACCAGTTTTACTGGTCATTTTGAAACAACACTCACAGTTCTCAAGTAGTGTGGATTGCTATTGATGCTCATTGACCCTTTTGATAACCAAAGCAATGGGCTCAATGTTTCGCCTCAGTGCTGCAAACTGGCGGTGCAACTCTCGATTCATGTCTTTTTGTTGCAATTATCCGATACACAAGTATAGAACACACATACGTATGTATATTCACATCTATGTATTGTAGGTGTTCGTAAATATACACATTAAGCAGATCCGCCTGTTACACACATTGTTGCATCGCATACCAATCTAGAGACCTACAAGCGCGTGCTGCTCACCCTGCCCACAACGCAGATAAAGGTCGACCCGGGACCAGAAGGAGTAGCACCGGCATTCACGTAGTTGCCTTGGCACAGGTCATGATCAATGTTTATTGTCCAATCATGAGTAGCAATGGTGCATATGGCTATGGCTCACTATTAACCATCAATAATGGCTTACAATAACCAGCCAAATCATTGGGAAAACAATGGCTAATGAAAGGGAAATGAGGGGTACCGGGTTTTGACCCACAGCCAATATGGTTTGACAACTTTGGTAATGCTCAATGACACTTCATGATGTTTGACTATGCTGGGTTTTGATAGTGCTGAGTGTGGGTGAATAATTAATGATGCGTAACGGTTACCTGATAAGAGCACCTCAATAACCAGCAATATTTGCATGTCCGTGTACGGATGCGTGTCCATATACGTGCAAATACACATACCTACATATTACATGTTATGCATGTAAATGTATAAACATACATATAGATGCGTGATGTCTGCGATACCTATATGGTGAATTCCTCACTATTCTTGCAGTACACAATTGAATCCATGATTCAACGATGAGGTCCCCAAGCTTTCCCACAAAAGATGTTGGTTCTCCTTGTTTCTCCTCCAAAATATTGACCCAAACAACAGAAACCCGGTCTAAACCAAATGAACCATTCACCAACAAACCAAGCAGTTTCATCACGGCTCAAGCTGCCATTTGCGTCATTTGTGGAAGGGATGAGTTCCAAACATCCGATGGAACCATGATGATGTCCGTGCGCCCAGCTGCACCTCTCCCGTTGAAACGGGTCCCTGGAACTGTTCCCAGCCGTTGCATCCCAGGGACTATCGCTGGGCCACTGACCACCGTCGCCACAAATGCCATTGCCATTGCCACAATGCGGGCAGTAACCTTGGGCCCGACCCCCCCAAGAGCAGGCGAATGAAACGCCAACAGCCGAGGTCGAGTCATGTAGGTGTTTCTCAAGCCATGGCGGACCCAGAAAATGGTGGGTTTACTACTATAAAGGATTCATGTGGGATGATTTGGGGTACCCCTATTTCGAAAAACCACTGAGTACTGTAGGTCTGGATGGAATTCCGCAGAACTAGAAAGGCTCCATATGGCTGCTTCTCCAGTTGGCGGACCCTTAAAATCAACCATTGATCATCTGAAACAGACTATTGGGGAATGATTTGGGGATCCCCTATTTTGAGAAACACCCATATAGAATTATAGAATCATATAGATCCGATTGAAAGACTTTACATCTATAGTTTGGGCTCTGGAGTACCATCTTTCACACCTGCCAAGTGGGCAGGACGATGGCCGATATAATTACAGTGAAACTTTGAAACGCAAGTTACAACTGGGGGGCCCACATTGAGGCCCCTCTTCTATCCTCTTCTCATTTTTGGAAAGTTAGGCCACAGGTCAACGACCGACACCACTTAGAACTTGGCTGTCCAGAGCCAGCCCGCCGTCTTCAAAACCTGTGCCTCAGACCCTGTGTGGTGCTTGGTCATGGCTGGTCTTAGAACAGCTCATCAAAAAGGCAGTCATGAAACAGATCTTCTCTTCAGTTGGCAGTGGATCAAAACCCCAGACACCTGGTTCCCCCGTCATTAACCATTGTTTTCCCTACTATTGTTGGTTATTATCCCCTATTATTGTTGATTAATATTGACCCATAGCCAGTTGGTTTTGAGCACATGCTGCTGTGGCAGGTGTTTGCTCCCCTGCAATCAACGTAGAGATCTTCTTTCTGAAGCAACTTGAAGCATCCCCAAAAATGGGGGTCCGGCTCGGCACTGCCCAAGCACTATCAAACAATGATTTCCCATGATCAACTGTTCTCAACCATGAACCAACCATAAATCAGCCTCATTCACCATCAAATTACCATCATCAAGCACTGGACATTAACCAACCATGTTTATTTTCAACTACGGGTATTTGAAGCCTCTAAGTACTCACAACCATTCATCAACCAAACCAATTTCAACCCTTAGTCAAAATGTTTCAACCATCACTAACCAATAACCATTGATAACCATTGATCATTGATAACCATAAATCATGAACCATTGGCCATAAACAACCATCATCATTAATCATTAAGAACCAACACCCATAATCAACTATCATTAACTTGCCCATCAACCATCATTAATAAACTAATAAACCGATCATTAATCATTAATAACATTTAATAACCATCATTAATAATTAATAACCATCATCAATTATCATCGATCACTAGTAATGTTGGTTTCTGATTAGTGTAACCCCCCGAAAGTAATGAAAATAGATGAAACCAACAGGTAGATACTAATCAGACACCAACATTAACCATTAAACAACCATCATTCACAACCATCATTAATCATTAATAACCATCATCAATTATCATCAATCATTAGTAACCACTAAACAACCATCAATGATCATTAATCACCGACAACTCTCAACCCGCCCTGCAGATCCCAGGCGCCATTCTTCGTGCCCGCCACCGCATTACGCGCTGGCGGCATGGTCATCCAGCCATGACCGTTGACCGTCGCAGTGAAGTGGCACAACGCGACCACGACCTGGGGAGTTCCGCGGTGATGACGCCAGGGTTCAGGAAGAGTGGCTGAAGATTTTACCTATGAAAATGGTGATTTTACCTATAAAAATGGTGATTTTACCTATTAAAAATGGTGATTTTACCTATGAAAATGGTGCTTTTACCTCTAAACATGGTGTTTTTACCTGGAAAAATGGTGATGTTACCTGTAAAAACGATGATTTTACCAGTCTTGCCTCTTAAAATGGCTGGAGTCATCCAGAGTGGTAATCCAGTGGTGAACATGGCTGAAGATGGCTGCTTAATCTGTGGAAAATGAACCTGGTTGCCTAGAAAAGCCACCATTTATACTGGTTTTACCTATGAAAATTGTGATTTTGAGCTTTCAGGTCATTTTGCCAGAGGGTATTAGTACCTAAGCTCTGATTGATCAATCATGACTTTTACTGGTCAATGATGATTGAAAATGGTTGATCAATGCTGATTGGGAGATGAGTAGAGTTGACTGGTTGATTCGTGGCTGGGGTTGCGAATTGTCGAAAAGTGTTGGATATATCCATTAATGCAGATGCCCCAAGAAAATGGTCGTGATTTTCCCATAGCAAAATTACCCTTCTGGGTGGTTCAAGGCGTCCCTGAGTGGAAATATATACACAAATCAGCAGTGGGGGTACTTTCACCAAGTCGAAAGGGGATATAGTCAACAAGAAGCAAGTAAAAATGTGGATACAGAATGAAAACCAACAAAGAAGAGGGATAGTCAACTAGCATTCAACGCATGCGAGCCGGTGCAGGGTACAAGCAACCACAGTCACATAGCAACCAGCAAATATTCAGGGCATCGAAGCAGCGACCAAAGGGGGGTATAAGTCCTTGAATCTCAGTAAACTGTTCATTGACCATTCCATACCCTTTTCTCTTGGTGTCAGTTCTTCTATGCTTCCAAGTTATCAGTGATGGGAACCCAGGTTCGGTTTTCAGGGAGGACCTTCATGGACTCTTGGATGCCAAAGGTTTCACGTGAACATCTCAACAAGTCTGAGTCTGCCTATAGCCATATGATATACCTATCCAGAGAGATGATCAGCCAAAAAATTAGCTCAGCATATTATTTTCGTGAGCTGACATCCATGGCCGTGAAAAATGTTAGGGACACCAGTTGCTGATGGGACATGCTGAGCCAGAAAGCCGGACACCAACAGTGAAACCTGCCTTTCCGAATCAACGGAAAGTCCAAAGTCCCTGTCAAACTGGACGCTTTACTTCTGATAACATAGTAAAGTCGTGCCGTTTCTTCGCTACAAGTAGCTTGCTGTTGATCTTTATCGGATGGTGCTTGCAAGCAATCCCAAATATTGAGGAAAACCACCAACCATGGTGGTTCATGATAACAATAGTAACAATACACAATAATACAATATCAAATCGAATTAATATAAGAATGTTTAACACCACCAACCGGTAATACTGCACCAAATCCTGTCTTTAGCCAGCGGCTCTCCGTCTTGGGTGCCCCAACAGCAAGGCCTTTCATGGCAGCGGACAAGTTGTGCCCACAAAACAAGGACTGCCTTGAGCCTTCACAGTAGATCAGTCATGGCTGCACTCGGGGTATCCTTGGATATCCGATTGTACAGTACTAATGCATGTGGATAATATATGATAATATGATATCACATACTTTGCATCATGACCTTCTTGGCGACGCTGTGTATGTTCTTTCAAGCAACTCAGAAAAACACTGCCTTCACCTGGCGGCATGTCATTAACTTACCATCCATAGGGGTCCAAGTCAACGATGTGCCCTCACTGGCTGCTTTCCCTGTCATGGCTGTGGATGGTTAGTAGGTACCACCATGGCGACAAGGACAAACCCTTGAAATGATGTGCTTCTGTTGTCATGGATTTCCGGAAATCATCAATGCCCAAGAATGATGACCATTGGGACCCAACCATCACTATGACCATCAATGGGTCATCCATCATCAACCAGGAACGACCATGATCAACAAGAATCAACTCACGTCCCACCAGTGAAAAACACTTGATCATGGGATATAACCTAATATAACCATTGTAAATGACCCTTGATAATGTCTGTGAACCAAGCCCTATAAGAACGACGCTTGGTACCCACTTTCTGTACTATGGGGGAATGCATCCTAGTTTGGTATCCATTGGTATCCCATGTTTGGGCGCCGACTCCTCGGCTAGCACCAGCTGCGCCAGCAAACGCTCAGCCATCTTTTCTACTACGAAGAGTCGTCTCCAAACTTACGGCTCCACCGGCCGTGCTGGCCATGACTTCGCCGTGCTGTCTGTAGTCTGCTCGTGTTTTGATGGTGGTGAATAGGGGACCCAAGATGACCTAATACCCCACCAGATATGACCGTTTTACCCGGAAACCATTGGTTGACACCCCGGTAATGCATTCATTTTGGCACCCCGAATATAGCAGTCGGCTGACAACACAGCTTTAGCCGAAAGACCTCGACATAGAGGTGCACCACATCACGTGCCCCGTGGTTGCAGCAATAGTAGTGGTGCAGTACTTGGAATAATAGTGGTGCAGTACTTGGAATAGTCGACATCACCAATTCACGGTGGAAAACATCAAAAACCCCAAGAATAGTTGATAACCATGGATTCCATTGGGGGTTTTGACGTTTTCCATCGTGAATTCACATCACTGCTCACCGTTTTGGGGCCGTTTCCATTACTGGTTCATCCGTGGCTCTCCATCAAGCATCGTTACCGCTATTGACAGTAGTGGTTCTCAGCTAGGTTAGTAGCTAGTAGTGGTTGTTAGTAGCTAGTAGTGGTTATTAGTAGCCAGTAGTGGTTCTAACTATAACTTTGGCGTCAGTATTAGCCAGTAGTGGTTATCGTCCAAAAGTATCGGTCGCCAAACATAACGGTTACGAACCACTGCATAGGAGTGACCATCTTTGACACCATTCTTCGTCATTGTCAACCATGGTCTGCAGTACAAAAACCTTGTCCAAGGTGATCCGTTGTCCCTCCGGCTGACGGCTGCGGCTTCCATCGTTGAATACAAAAAAGAACAAAAACTATGGATGGCAAATCTTTAAGCCTGGGTACCTTAGACGACGGATTATGTGGGATGAATTGGACCAACTAAATACTTGGGTAGTCCTCTATGTACCTAAACTAAACGGAAAATAGCCAACTTTGGAATGTAGTTGATATCATGTCTAAATCCAGCAAAATTGTGTGGGCTTTGTCCACTGCCGGACCCCAGCTGTCTGGAGTTTTACACTGCTGTCTAGTTCTTCTTCCCAAAGAAACAAATGGTTTGGGGATGAAGCCCCCCTTATAAACACGCGTATTACGTAAACCACCAGCCTTCAAAAGGCGGTTTCCCAAAATCGGGGTACCCCCAAATCATCCCATATTGATCATTTATAGCAATAAACCCACCAATTTTGAGGTCTCCTATTCTAAGGAACCTTCAGAAGGTCATGTTGTTCTGTCACCCTGCCACTGCTAGGCCAACACGGCTGCCTACCGATCGACCTCGCCACATCCGCAGCTCACTCAGCCCTGGGAACATCACGGTCGGGGCCCACCCAGTGACCCACCAAGCAATCATGAGATCCTATGTTTTTTGTGAAGCAACCATCATCATTGTATTCCCTACTATTGTTGATTATTGTCCCCTATCATTAACCAATAACAGCTGAATCAGTTATATAAGGATCAATTCACCACTATTTGCCATTATGGTTGGTTGTGAATCATTACTAACCGTTATTATCCACTACTGATTAACCCACTGTCAACCATCATTGATCGCGAACGAAGCGTCATTAAGCGATTTTCCACAGCAATGGTTAAGTGACTTAAGTGATTATACACTTTTATGAGCCTTACTAACAATTCTTATCCACTACTGATTTACCGTCAATAATTGTTCATAAGTTTCAGGCAAAAGAAAAGGCAGGCCAACGAGGTGTAAAGCACAGGCGTTAAGGAAATCCTCGGGCAAGCCACGGCTTTTGCCACCCCAGATTTGCAACTCGGAACTACAGGCTGGGATGATCAATGGTTGGCCAATCATAAGCAGCAATATTGGGGAATACGAGTACAAGGGTTGTTGTTGATGATGATGATGATGATGATGATGATGATGATGATGATGATGGTGAACTGTACAAGCAAGAGCACATGTTGTGCCTGCGTCTTATGCTGGACCCAACAGATGAGCATAGAAACGTTGGTAACCCCAAGTGCCTGTCCCAAGTGTTCATCATTCATCAATGCCAATGTGCCCTTGGGAACGCCATGATGTGCTAGTTCTATCCCGCATGTCTGTGTCGTGTGCTTATGTTCTCTACTTGGATATGCATGCGCAGTGCCAGTATGTGGTTTTAAACCACTCTGACACTCTCAACTAGGGCCTAGTTCACGAAGTTGTGACCGTGATGAACTATCAGCATTAATAACCGTAACTGGCCAACCTTTGGCTTTGGGTCAATACCAAACATCCAAAAAAGGGGTAGTAAGTTCACACTCCAACAGTTCGACTAGCTTGGACATTTCCTGGATGTGAACAGCCAGAGGTAGAGGAGTCCTTGACCCACAGCCACAGTACAACCATGACTTATGGTTGCATAACCATCATAAGGCATTTCTTAACCATCAGCTAACCATCAGCTAACCATCAGTTCGCCATCATCAACCACAATTAATAAGCCACAGCGAATCGTAACTCACCAACATATACCCTCTGGTAAACTAACATGGCAATGGAAAATTCACCATTTTGTTAGGAAATCCCTGGGAAATCATCCATTTATGGTGGATTTTCCATTGCCATGTTAGTTTACCGGAGGGTAACCACAATTTAGCGTAATTTACCTTTCTATGGTTAACAGTCCCATGATCAATGACCTTACTAAGGTCAATAACCAATATCTGGTTGGTGGTTGAAGCCCCTTTGAAAAATATTAGTCAACCAACCAACCCTTCGCTAATAGTGGGACAAAAAATTTCAATCAAACCAACAACTAGGTAAGGTCATGGCTACAGCCTTTCTATGGTTAAGAATCCCATGGTCAATAATCCTTACTATGGTTAATAACCAATATAATCACCGACAAATAACCATCCGGCTGGTGGATTCAAACCCTATGAAAAATATTTTGTCAACCCATTCTTAAAAATCCACCAACTAGTTAGCCATAATCATCCAGTTGGGTTAATTATCCACTATTAGTTTGCTATGAATTATCCACTAATTATTAACTAGTGGCTATTAGCCACTATTAACCACTATTATCCACACTAGTGGCTAAATCCGCCAAGTAGTTGGCTATAACTATCCACTATTCAAAAAATTAACCACTAGTTAGCCAACTAGTTTGCTTCTGAAAAAACTATCGACTATTAACCACTATTCACCCAGCCAACCAGCCATGGCTCTCGGGCATTGCTTCATCCCGCCTCCCACGGTCCTCGCCTCGTCGATCACGCTTTGGCGCCAGCCTTCTGCAGCAAATCGATGGTGTCCTCCGGGGAGCATCGATGGCGCTCGGAGTTCTTGATGTTTCTGCATGGTTTAGATTGGCATTTGGCCCGCATGCTCACAGCGCCCTAGGTGCCTGTTGGTTAAAATAAGGCTGCTTGAGAGTGTCCAGAGGATTGGTTGATTGATGCTTACTGTAGTTGAATGTAATTGATTTCTGAAGTAATGGTCAACATTGGTTGATTGGTACTTGATTGATCGCCAATTCTTGGTCAATTGATGGTTGATTGACGGCTAATTGATGGTTAATGGTCCCTTAGCGCTGCGCATGCGGGATATTACAGCAAAAAATAGCATGAGGCAACCACTTATTCTTTCTTCTATGGTTGCGATCCAGCTACCTCACGCCACCAAGCGATACAAAGGCGTTCCCATCTCTAACCACCCAGTGTGACTAGCGATCAATGCTCTTGGCCAACCCTCAGCTGTAGTCGCGGCCTTTTCCATGGCCCAACTGGGGACAGCAGTGGTCTCTGGTCTGCTACCCAAGGCTAAAAACTCGCTTTTCCAAGAGAGATCCCGCATTGAAGTTGTTCTGGCACTGTCAACTGACAATTAATGATGAGCCGACATCTGCTGCAGCCTGGTTCTTGCCAGCAGGAGCTTCGATCAATAAGCGGGCTACTTCAATGCGACCGTGTTCAAATATGCAATCTACAATGGCAGCACCAGCTTCGATCAGCAAACGAACTATTTCAAGGTTGATTTTTTCAGATGCAATGTACAATGGAGTGGCACCAATGTCTGTTCTGGCTTGATTCATGTCAGCACCAGCTTCGATCAGCAAACGGACTGTTTCAGGGTGACCATGTTCAGAAGCAATGTACAATGGGGTGGCACCAATGTCTGTTCTGGCCTGATTCGTGTCAGCACCAGCTTCGATCAGCAAACGGACTATTTCAGGGTGACCATGTTGAGATGCAATGTACAATGGCGTGGTTCCAATGTCTGTTCTGGCTTGATTCGTGTCAGCACCAGCTTCGATCAGCAAACGAACTATTTCAAGGTTAATTTTTTCAGATGCAATGTACAATGGAGTGGCACCAATGTCTGTTCTGGCTTGATTCATGTCAGCACCAGCTTCGATCAGCAAACGGACTGTTTCCGGGTGACCATGTTCAGAAGCAATGTACAATGGGGTGGCACCAATGTCTGTTCTGGCCTGATTCGTGTCAGCACCAGCTTCGATCAGCAAACGGACTATTTCAGGGTGACCATGTTGAGATGCAATGTACAATGGCGTGGTTCCAATGTCTGTTCTGGCTTGATTCGTGTCAGCACCAGCTTCGATCAGCGAACGAACTATTTCAAGGTTACTTTTTTCAGATGCAATGTACAATGGAGTGGCACCAATGTCTGTCCTGGCTTGATTCGTGCCAGCACCAGCTTCGATCAGCAAACGGACTATTTCAGGGTGACCATGTTGAGATGCAATGTACAATGGAGTGGCACCAATGTCTGTCCTGGCTTGATTCGTGCCAGCACCAGCTTCGATCAGCAAACGGACTATTTCAGGGTGACCATGTTGAGATGCAATGTACAATGGCGTGGTTCCAATGTCTGTTCTGGCTTGATTCGTGTCAGCACCAGCTTCGATCAGCGAACGAACTATTTCAAGGTTAATTTTTTCAGATGCAATGTACAATGGAGTGGCACCACCGCATTTTTGTGCCTGATTTGTGTCAGCACCAGCTTCGATCAGCAAATGCACGATTTCAAGGTGACCTAATTGAGATGCAATGTACAATGGAGTGGCACCAGTGTCTGTTCTGGCTTGATTCATGTCAGCACCAGCTTCGATCAGCAAACGGACTGTTTCCGGGTGACCATGTTCAGAAGCAATGTACAATGGAGTGGTTCCAATGTCTGTTCTGGCCTGATTTTTGTCAGCACCAGCTTCGATCAGCAAATGGACTATTTCAAGGTTACTTTTTGAGATGCAACGTACAATGGCGTTTGACCACAACAGTCTGTGGTGGCCTGATTCGTGTCAGCACCAGCTTCGATCAGCAAACGGACTATTTCAGGGTGACCATGTTTAGATGCAATGTACAATGGAGTGGCACCAATGCCTGTGCTGGCCTGATTCGTGTCAGCACCAGCTTCGATCAGCAAACGAACTATTTCAAGGTGACCTTTTTTAGATGCAATGTAAAATGGAGTGGTGCCATTGTCGTCTCTCATGAGTGTGCTGCCAAATGCATGACGGTGCAGCAAGCTTTCAAGCGCAACTGCATCATCCTTCCTGCAAGCAGAAATCATCTCTTGGATGGCTTTTCCTTCAGCCTTCTCCAACTCCAAAAGAACCCAATGAACTTTGACTGTGTCCTGGCCAAAAGACCAGACCTCATCATCGGGGATGGCACGAGAAAAATCTTCTACCAAGAGCTGCTGCCGAAATCGAGGAACTTGAAGCTGAGTGGCCAGTAACTTTTTCACTTCTTTCGTAGATTTGCCTTCGATTTTCTCTGCTGGGCAAAACAGCAAGATCTCACCCGAGATTGCAGAGTGTAGCTCCATGGAATGTATTCGTAGTAGTCTCGACGCTTTATCGCTGCTGCCGTTAAAGTGTTTTATAATTTGTTATGCTGCATCCTGTTTCAACCATCAAGTAGCCGTTGAATTATTTACGCTCATCAACCGCTTGCAATCATGGCGGATGATGGTTAAATCATGGTGGAAGGATGGTATTGGTTCATACTGGTTCATGACAAAGAACTATTGTAGGGCTGTTCATGGGTGCTTCCAGTGCTACCATTCCCTGAGTGAATATCAACTTCAGTGTTACTCCAAGACTGGCGAGGAAATCCCAGTAGATATTCATGGAAGCCGCCTGCAAAAAGGCA